>PVLC010011909.1:0-45428 GCA_004027655.1 Graphiurus murinus
TGTGCAGTAGAACTGCCTCAGAGGATGGCTCAGAAGGTGTCTCTTAGTGCTCAGCTAAAATACTAAACAGAAAAAGAGACATTGCCATCTTTCTGTGTCAACCACCATATAGGTTTACTAGGAAAATTCATGTGATCAGCTATGAGGGGAAATGCTAACTTTGGTGGCCGTCTTGGATGATGTGTCATGGGAAACCTAACAATAGCTAGATTATTCTGTACACATATCTCTCATGCAGAAATATACCAGGCTAGGACATTATTTAAAACATAATTCAAGTTAAAGATTAAAGGTGCTGTCTTAATGATAACATGATGGAAAAAGAGAAATCAAAGATAAAATATTGAAAAAATTGAGAAAGGCATTTATAATTTTTGTTTATATATTTTTCCTCCAGAATCTTAGCCTGTGGGGATAATTTTAGTAAAACTATTTACAAAGAATTTCAAATCCTGGTATCATAAATGATGATGAATTCTAGGGACTTTTCCTTTTTCATAACAACTATATCCTACATTAAACACATTCTTTCAAGTTCTGCTCCTACTTTTAATAAAGGTAGGAGACAACTCAACCAAAACGTCAATTATAAGAAACTATAGAAATAAATGAAGACAAGCCAAATAGAAAACTAAAGCCTATGTATTTAGACCTTGCTATAACAAGGGAGTTGGCCACCATCAATTGTGTTTTGGCAGAAACTCAAGCACAGGCAGTTGACTAAGAAAGCTTTCTAGTGGAAAAAAGAAAGACTTGAGATTTGCCTGAATAAAGACTCCTAGTATATGGAGCTGTAGGCCAGCTAACTAGAAGCAAGTCATGAGACATGACTAGCTAGGAGTGAGCATTTGGCTTTCTCTGACTGGTTCTAAATTGGAAGCACACAGAAAAAATAGAGAAGCTTTCTCTTATTAATTAAATCCTGCAATTTGGGACTGTTTCAGAAGTTATTGTTTAGCTCCCTAGACTATCACTGCAGATAACAATACCAATCTGTCTCTGTGTAAGCCTCACTTATAGCAGGCTATCTTCTTAGACTATTTATTATGGGAAATGAGCTAATTCATTTCGTGAGCATGGTGTGGACCAGAGTTCTGTTTTATGCGTATGGTATTTCCATTTTCTGTTTGTATGTGTATCTCTTAAAACAATAAAAAATGATAGCCTACAACGAACAAGGCTAAACCTGACAGGCCAGAAAAGAGGCTTGTGGCTCCACAAACTTCAGCAATGGGGAGGTAGGGCCATGGAGTCAAAGCCAGAGCAACAGGAAACTTGTCAAAACCAGCTGGTGGCTGGAAGGGTTGGAGTTGCCCTAAAACATTATATCTCTCCTGAGGATTCTAAACTTTGGATAAGAAGAAAGGTGAAAAAGCTAAATATTTGATTATTTCCCTAAACCCAAATCCTCAAGGATACTGAAATGGTCTTAGATTAGAAGTGCCCTCTAGTAAATAGAAAAAAAAAAATCTTTATTCTAAGTTATTTCTGTAAGCCTTCCATAAAATAAAATTGAGAAATAAGCTTACTGAAACAGATTATCAAATTTACTACAAAACAAACCACAATGCTGGAAGTTAATAAATCTAAAATCAACTTGTTAAGCCCAAGGGACTTTAGAAGTTTCAATAATCAGATCAGAAAAATAGAATGTCTATATATGTGATTTTTTTTTAAAAAATAGAGGACTCACTAAAACATAAGAAAACATACAAAACAAAGAAAATAAAAGGATTTACTTCCTGAAATACAAAGTATAGTTGTAGAATAATAAACTTACAAATTAATTCCCAGATTCAACATACTTAAAAACAGAATTAGTTGATAGGAAGATAAATAAAATAGAATATTAAAAGACAAGGAGGGCAAAGTGAGACATAATGCACTGAGACAGAATTTAAGGAAAACAAAATAGAACTAATGGTTGACACATTTCTAGATTGATGACTGGAATGATTTCATGTACAGCAGAAGCCAAAAATTAATCAGTTAAATGAAGAGAAATATATACTACAAATGATACTTTAGAACTCTAAAGAAAAAGAAAAATGAATTTAAGAAATACATTTATTCTCCAATAGAGGACTAGTATCTAGAATATACAGAGAACTCAAGAAACTCATCACTAAGAAAATAAATAACCCAATAAAAAAAATGGACAAGTGAACTAAATAGATACTTCACAAAAGAAGAAATTTATATGTGTGATGCAATGTTCAACATCATTAGCAATCAGAATGATGCAAATCTAAACTACCCTGAGAATTCACCTAACTACAATTAGAATGGCAATCATTAAAAACAAAACAAAAAAACAATAAATGCTGGTGAGGTTGTGGAAAAGTGGGACCCCTAATTCATTGTTGGTGGAATTGACGGTTAGTGCAACCACTTTGAAGAACACTATGGAGCATCTTCAAACAAATGGGAATGAACCTACCATATGATCCAGCAATACCACTTCTGGGGATCCATCCAAAAGAATGGAAACCAAACTATTGGACCAATGCATGTGTATCTATTGTTATAGCTGCACAATTCACAATTGCCAAACTGTGGAACCAGCCAAGAAGTGTATCAACAAATGAATGGATTACAAAACTATGGGATATGTACACAATGGAGTTTTTTCTCAGCCATAAAGAACAAAATCATGTCATTTGCAGGGAAATGGAACTGGAAAACATTATGATAAGTGAGATTAGTCAGTCACAAAAAGTTAAAAATCATATGCTCTCCCTAATATGCAGAAGCTAAGGAGAAAACGAGTCATAGGAAGTACCCTAGATGAAAAAGGAGAAACCTTAGATGAGCAAAGAAGGTAACCTAATTGAAGGTTATGGGAGGGCGGGGATAGGGAAACTTCCGAAGGCACATGATGTACCTTCACAAATATATCAATGTCAATCACTAAGCTGAACATGAGAAGGAGGGAGGGAAGAGAGAATGGAGTGGGACTTGGGGAAGGGCTAAATGAATGATGTGTGCATGTATATCTCTACCAGCTTGTACCTCATTAAGATGTAAGATTACAACACACCAATAAAAACTACATTTACAATATAAAGGAATGGCAATTAGACTGATAACAGAATAACATAAAGTCTAAAATAGGTTATTGGTAAGTACACTCCCTAAAACCATAATGCTATTAGTAAAATAGACAGGATTCAGAGTCCAATTTTAATAGCAAGCCCCTTCTCTACTTTTTGGCTACCTATAGCTAGCAACTTGAATTGTGTAAATTTAAATCATATTATATTGCTGGAATTTTAAAACCAAAATAAACTAGGGCTTTATATTTGTTCATCTATTAGTTATAACAGTGTCATCTATTCCATTATTTTTATAGAAAATATTTAATTTAAATGTTGATCCATGAGAAGGAGCAAGGAGAAAACTCACCAAGTATGGTGTGCATGTGTATAACTATCACCATGAACTACATCATTATGTGAGACTATAAGGCACAAATAAAATTATAAAAATAAATAAATGTCAAAGAAGGAAAAGGCTATTCAGTCACTTATGATCTATGGCTTGAGATATTAAACTATACAAAGATAATATTTAATGGGCTGCTTCCTATCATTTTTCCTCATTCCAAATGAACTAAAGACTCAAGAATTTGAAGATTCTATATTGCTTGATCTACAGAGAAAGACAACACATGGTTAAGTATCACTTTGTTCAACCCTATCTGGAATTAGCAAATTTTACTAAATAGCTTCTTAAACTTCCTTCAGCATGATAAGAGACCTTCTCTGTTTTTCTGTAAAGAATTGTATAAACACCTTCTGTTCAAATGCTGATACACATAGTTCATTTGCAAATAATTAGGGAAATTTATGAAAAAAATGTTTCTAAGAGTATCAGAATAGCTCTCAGAATTGGAAAAAGGTAGAGAATTCTCAGGTTCTCCCTGAAAAGGAAGAGAAGCATCTCTCTAAAATTCAGCTTTCCTGATCAAGAGACTAATGGACAGGTCAAAGAATGAGGAACTTGAGCAGGAGTTAACATGATACTCTAGTTTTCAAATTTTTATCCTCTACATTTGAGGATACTAAAGGCCACAAGAAACTTGATCTCAAAGAAATCAGTATATAGTTTGAATTGCCAACTTCTTTCTCTGCAGATTGAAATATTAGTAGATAAGACTTTTTTTTAACCAGATTTGATAGTATAAATCATCTAGCTTTAGAATTAAACATGGAACATTTTGTCTAATTTTTTTCTAAACATTATTTCCAGCACACTTAAGCTTTTAGTAAAAGCTTGTGGAATATATAAAATGAATAATATTTTTCTTTTTTAAATGAACAGTGTTTTTAAGTGCAAGCATGGGCCTATTATCTAAAAGAGGTCCAGAACTAGATAGGTGGATTTGGATGTGCATACATGTGTATATTTAAACAAGAGTAATAAATGCCATTTGAATTCCAAGAGGTGAACTCCATTGTCCCAGGGCACATTTTTAACCTATTGGGCACTGTTGGCCCAAACACAAAACAGACATACCTTTAATTATCTTCCTTTCGCTCTTCTAATTCTATTTTACTCCAGGTGTAAACATTAAAGTGCAAACACTTTGTCTTTAAAGAAAATTCAAAACCATGATGTCATCTTTTCTATATTATATTTTTCTCAAATTTTAAATGCAATCATGCAATATTACAGAACTGACAACTCGGTTTATTCAGTGGTGGAAATAATTTTAAAACTAACATTTCATTGGGCAGTATGTTCTCTTAATTTAAGCCTTCTATCTCTATGGATAGATGTCTACACCTCTTCTCATATCAGTGTCTTATATATCAGTAGTTTCTGTGTGTAACTGTTGATTACCTATTATTCATATTTTAGCACATTATAGCTTTGCTAGGAAACAAGCTCTATTCTAACCGTGACCAGTTAGTGTCCTTCTTCCTTTTCTTTAAGACCATAAAAAAAAAAATTAAGGCTTC
Organism: Graphiurus murinus; assembly: GCA_004027655.1. NCBI lineage: Eukaryota > Metazoa > Chordata > Mammalia > Rodentia > Gliridae > Graphiurus > Graphiurus murinus. The sequence goes on from PVLC010011909.1 coordinate 4,965, forward strand.
ATATTTTTCATCTCAGTTCTTTTGAGAGAACTACAACTGGTTTAATAAGCAGTTTTTTTATTATGTTAAATAGATTGTCAAGTCTTTGAACACAATTCATTTTTCCTTAAGAACCAATTTTATTTTGCAGAAATGAATGGATAGACTATTCCCAAACAAGATTAAAAGCTCTTTGTCTGTGCCAAATAGAGGATCAGAGGATTTTTCTTTGGCTTGCATTCTTTTCTGTATCTTTTTGTCTTTTTCCTTCCTTAGTAAATGTGTCAATTTTTAAATGCAGAACTAGAAGTGTCTCTTGAAGACACAGGTTGTATTGCTCTCATTTTTTAAAGGAAAGCAAAGATGTTTTTTTATAGAATCTATTCATCTCAACCTCTGGGTAAAGTTTGCCTGCATAAACACAAAGTGCCCGATAAATTCTGAAAGGGGACTTTTGCCTCAATATTTTGGTTTAGGTATTTCCATTGAAATTTTATAATTCTCTTCTAGTAGCAATGGATAAGATAATTAAACTAAATGCTTTCAACATTTCTAGCAATTAGAAAAAAAGATTATTAAATGGAGACAAAGAGTCAGAAAATTGTTCTCAAGTTCCAATTCTTTTTTTTCACTTCAGCTCAAAGTTCTAAAGTTCTGATATTTTACCAGAAGCATATTTATTTTTATTACTTTAAAGGTAGGGTTACTTGTTCTTTATAGAAAAAGGCCAATCGAGCGTCCAGAATACTGGGTGAATTAAATTAGAAAAGTTATGCCCTTAGATATTCCCTGGGCTACACAAATAGCAGCCTGATAAGATGCAGTGCTAATAACATAATCACATGGTGTGAACTTGGGTAAAAATGCCATGGGCTAATTTACACCAGGTCCTTCTGAAAACATTTGAGTGGTGCCTCAAATATCAAAGGACTTTTGGATATTTGGAAAAGTTTTGGAAAGAAGTTGGTCTTTTAAGCCAGATGAACGTAAAACCTATTTGCAGTTTTGCCATTTAATAACTGTGTAAAAGCAAACAATCTTTACTATTTATCAGTTAATAAAATGATGACCTGTGGGACCAAACACTGGCATTTTCACATACTGGTAAGATACTGCACAGCAATTCTCCTATGTATATTTGGGATTTTTCATTTTCATTGTCGATTCATATGTATTTATTTATCATTCTATCACTGGAAGTGATAGATTTATGTAGAACTTCAAGATATAATAAAGTAGCAAATTAGAAAGTACTCCATGTCAGATTTTCTAAATTATTGGTGGCATCTCCTTCCTAACAGACAAAGGCCCAGTCAGGGACCAGCGTTGAGAGCCCCAGGATGATAAAAACATGTGAAGCTGCCATCTGGAGGAGAAAAAACAGCAGTAAACAGCAACTTTATTCTGCACAAAATGGTGCAAGCCCATGCTAGTGTGATGGGAGCATACATATTACACTCTGCTTAATGATTGCACATGTGTGTTACACTTTGCTTAATCGTTGCACATAACTCTATGCAATGTGCATGCCTGAGATGAGGGGTGTACCCACGACTGTGCAGGATATGCAGTGTTCATGGCTGCATGGGTTCATGCAGTCACCACCAACCTGTACTCCCTTTAAGTTCCCACACCAACCTCTGATCATTCTTGAGTATTACTAGGATCTCTAGAAGTCATTTGTATAACTGCTTTGAAGAATCTCCAAATGGTCTAGCATTAAGTTTGTCTAAAGATTTCCAAGTATCTCAATTACTTAGATATAAAAACGCAAATATCTAAAATTTCTGAGTAAATTTTTAGTGTATTTTAAGAATCTATAAAACATATTCTGGAGGTTGTGTGAAAAAAATATGTACTTTATTCACAAACTATTCCTCAAATACTAAAAACCAGAATATACCTGAAGTTTGTTAACTGAACTTTCCCCCAATAAATTAGAATTAGAGGTTATAGTCTGTGATAAAGAAGACAATGAAAAAAATATGAAACTGAGGCAAACTGTATTTTATAATAACAGCATATTGCCTTTGTTTAGCATACTGAAAAAGCATTTTGTTCACTAGAATGGTTTTTTTAAATAACATCATTTTACAGCCTAGTAAAATATCTGCACAACATTTTAACCAAGTTATAGATATAAAACATGTTAGATAGATTATTATGTATAGTTTTAAACTCTGCAACTTTGGGAATTTTAGCCAACTTTGCCCAAACTTATATTGAACGTAAGCATAATAGGTAGAATGAAAGGAAAGGAAAGGAAGTAAAATTTGTCTAATAAAGAGTGAAATATTCCTCTATTGACAATGAAAGTTAGTTTTTGAAATGCTAAATATAAATGGCAGTTCTACTTTTTTTCTTAGGGGGAATTCATGCTTCCACTTCCTTTAACAGCTTTCTTTCAGTTTCTAAAATATAAAAATATCATTAAAATATTAGTACTCATAAACAAGTATTGGTAAATATACTCTTAAAACATTTTCTGATAGAATTTTTTCCTAATTCTGTTTTTTTAAAATTTGCATTGTTCAAGATTTACAAACTCAAAATTGATTTAAATTGGAATTTTTAAAAAAATCTAAAAGCAATTTACTATGGCTCATTTAAAACAATAAAATCTTATATTTTAAGCACTATAGATAGTCAAAAATTTGGATAACAGAGCAGGAGGTGTAGATCAGAGATAAAACATCCCTGGTTTCAATACCCAGTACCAAAAACACACACACAAATTTTGGATGACAGATGTCCTTAATTATTTTCACTAGCACAAAGCGGGCAAAACCTTTCTTTGTTCACAATAAACAAAGTTTATATGGCAATGATAGCTTCATTGGTGAGCTTTTTCAAAGTAAGTGTTGTAGAATTACAGATTTGTCATACAGAATCAATCTATAAACTTTAAACCACTAATCATTGAAAGGGTTAGTGAACATTTAAATTGTGAGACTCCACATATGTTTATATCATAGAATCATAGACTGAATCCAGCTATCTTTTGAAAAACCCAGTCTTGTTTTCAATTTCTCTATTAACTTTCATATTTCGGGATTCTAGTTGTGTTCCCATAGATGGTCTGTAAATATGTTCATTAGTCCTTAAGAGTTTTTATTTTGCCTAAATTGATTTTTAATGCTTCTCCTCCCATGAATTATTTTGTCTCTATAATAGCCACCTGTTCTAGCTTGGCTTAATTTCTATCTTGCCAGTAATGATACCCCCACGAAATGTTTGCAATCTTCCTGTGCTTCCATATTTTCACGAATAAAATTCTCTCAACATCTGGCATTTCAGGTGATTCAGGATTCATCTGGCAGTAGCAGGGCAATGGACAGTGGAAGACAGCATGGCCAGGAGAGATCAAGTTGGCACACTGTGCTGCTCTTCTGATGGATTTTGAAGGTGAGCAAAGAGGGATTTAGAAACTTTCTATTCTCAAGTGCAAGTGGGAATAGGGATTCTAAAGTTAGTATGCATCAGAGTCACATGAAAGACTTGTTAAAAATAAAACACAAATTTGGGAGCACCAAACACAGATATTCTCATTTAGTACTTAGGGACTAGAACCCCTAATGTTGTATTTTTCACATTCCCAAGGATTTCTGGTACCACTAGTCCAAAGAACCACACACTGAGAAGCCTTCTCTTATCCCTACCCCATAATTTCATCTGCCTGAAAGAATGTGAATTACTAGACTCTCTGAGGACTGTATTCACTAAGTAGCCAGAGTCTATTATTTTCCCTGTTCTCAAAGATTGGCCTGTCGACCAGTTGATACTAATCAGCACACATACCCTTGAAATTAGATAATTGGTGGCATTTATCTCATAAATAACTTGCCCCAAATCCAGATTTTAATTTGAGACAAGCACCACATTTTATACCTGAGCTATGTTTGGCAGTTTTCAAAATAACAGCTTTATTCATTTCTCTAACCAGCTCCAAAATTGGCTCCAACATGATTGTTTGGTTTTCACAGAAATACTAGCAGGGAGTAGTGATAAAGAGAGAATCAGAAATGTCTACTCAGTTTTCTCAAATTTTTCTTTTCTTGGAATCCATCTCCTCCCATTTTGTATCCCAACATGCTAACTTTCTATAATTCTTCACTTTCAACTGGGGCCGATTTCATCTCTCAGGAGACATCTGGCACATTATGGAGACATTTCAAGTGGTCACATTTGCGAAGGTGCTGCTGGAATCTAGTGAGTGGACTCAGCATGCTACTTATCATCCCACAGTGGATACAACAGTTCTCTAGTACAACAAGGAATTATCCATTCCATGATATCAAGAGTGCTGAGGCTGAGGCTCTAGACCAGCGGTTGGCAAATCATGGCAATGGACCAAATCCAGCCCCATGATTTGTTTTTTTTATAGTAAACTCTCATTGGAACACAGCTACAATCACTTAGGTGTGTGTGGTTTGTCTGCTTGTGAGCTACAATGACAGTGTTGGGAAGTGAGAAAGGTACTGCATAGCCCACAAGCCTAATTGTTTGCTATACTGTCCTTTATGAAAAAGTTTGTGAGCTGAAATGCAGTCCTTGACCATCATCATTATCATTATCATAACCTGAGAACTTGTTAGAAATGCAAATCCTTGGGATCCAGTTGTGACTCGCTGACTTGGAAATTTGGGGGATAGGCCCTAGCAATCTGTATCTTCTTTTCCCTCATTTTCATTCAAAACAAGTGATTCTGATTTAAGTCAAAGTTTGTTCTTACAGCTACAGAGTACTGTATTCTATAAAATGTTACTCAGACCTGCACATAGTTTATAATGAGATAATTGCTTCTTATAAAAATATTTGTGTACTTATGTCCTGAATAAATATACATTATAAGTAGATTTGCAAAAAAGCAGGACAAAGGTTAACACAGTCCAAAATCCCTTATCTCAAATTCCAAAATTCAACACTCTGAACCCTTATTTTTGTAAAAGTATTTGGTAGAAAAATGTGGCTTCAACTTAACTTATTTATAGACTCTCCCCTTTAGTATGGATATTCAGATGTTTCCGTGTGGCAATAATATTGTGTTTATTTATATGCAGCTTGGAATGTGGACACCTCAGTCTGAGGCATTGCTACAAAACATGCAATTTTATAAGAGACTGAAGTCCCTAAGCCATCTGTGGAACTTGGAACCATTTTCTTCTCATCTTAATGGAATGCAGATTTGTGTGTCACACCTTAGACTTAATGAATTAGAATCTCCACTTATGTGATCTGGGCTAGCACTCCAAAAGATTTTGGCAACAGACAGGCTCAGGAAGAACAGAATCACACAGAGGTTTTTGATTGTTTTTGTTTGTTTGTTTGTTTGTTTGTCTTAATTTCTAGGGTCAAAGGAGAAGTGGAAGTCAAAATGATTTTGTTTTTGCTTGTTTGACTTTCATTTTGTAGAAATCCAAGAGAATAAATATTGTAACTAGTCAACTACTCTAGTAAAAGGAAACTTCTGAATTTTCAAACCCTCAGGAATCCTCAAAAGGTCACCATATCAATTAAGAATAAAAGTGACTAACTTTGGCTTAAATCAATAAGAATATTCATGATGTGCTTTAAGTCAGAGTTTAGAGGTAGATGACCCAGAATTCATTATCAGTATCATCAAGGATCCAAGCTCACTCAGCCCTTCCCTTAGTTGTTCCCTGTCATGGTGGCTAACTCTACATCTCTATCTGCTTTCAATGGGACTGCAGAGGCTTCCAGAACTATCCCTTCCATACATTGGAAAGGGAAACTTCTTCCTTCCTAGACCTTCTTTTGCCATGAAGGAGAGATATTCTTCAGAAATTCTCAGCAGATATCCCATTGTATCTAATTGATCCAAACCATGTCCATTGGTTACTCTTAAAACAGATATTGACAAAATCTGATGAGAAGAACATAACTGGATTAAACTATGATTAATAACTTTGGGCTGGGCACATTGTGATCCAAATCAAATTGGATAATGGCTTCCAGGCAGGCACGGAACCAGCAGTGTCTGATGCAACCAGGAGAACTAGGCAGTTATTAAAAGTAATTTACTATCTAATGGTTAGGAGTGTGCTTTAAGGATGCTGTAGTTCTCAGGTCACTGGTATAAACACATTTCTACAAGGCTTATTTCAGAAATACTATTAAGCTATGAGCCTTGGATATTGTTTAGATGTGACTCACTTCGTTCTGTTCCGTGTCTTCACCTTTATTTCCATTATTTTCTTTCAAAACTTCTAAATCTCATTGTTCAGGTTAAAAGGTATTCTCAAATATTTGACATAGAAGAAACTCATCTTAAGGAAGTTAGGACATTTTATGAAAAGTCAATACACACCTATTTTGAAACATGCAAACTTCAGGTCTTACCTAAGTATCTCAAAACCCCTTAAGGATGTTTTCAGGTACCATTTATTCAATAATATGAAATTGTGTTTTATATTGGGCTCTACAAGCACTTTGATGATACTTATATTCTATGATTATAAAACCGAATTATAGATTTGGTCAAATTCTCAACATTAAAAAAAACTTGAAATTATATTAATTAGTTTTACTACACATAAAATATTAGTATTTTATTGCTTGTCTTAAAATTACTCAAATGACTAATTGTTAAGAACTCAAGTTTTGGTATTTTTCTAACATGAAAATGGATTATAATAAATGACACAATTTTTTTTCTTTTATGACCGCATAGCATATTTCTGACAAAGATGACCTCAATAAAGAAGATGATCTGCAATGGGTTGGAAAATAGTCTTTTCTTTCTACAATGCTGTATAGAGACATTTCTAATTATAACCAAACACAACAATTTTTTCATTTATTAAAATCTGAAATATTGGTGAGAGAAGGTTCTATTTTAGAAAAGCAACTTTTTAATCCATTCCTCTTTGAAAAAGTGACCTATGTAACCAAGACACAATTTTCTCCTTTCTTGCTGCAGGATCAAATTTATAATTTGATTACCTAGTTATGGGTTACAGGAGATTTATAGTGATTTGACACTGTACCTAAACTCTGTTATTGCCAAATATAGATCATATTCATGAATGTGTCTTCTCCATAAATTGAGAAGTTTCAGAACTCTTTGCACAGTTTTATTGAAGTTGATAACTATCTTTACCTTTTAAAATTATAGTTTTCAAGTTTTATGAACCTGAAAATTTAAAAAGTGCTAATATGCAATTTCCTAATTATGAACTGACTATAAATCGCATAGTAACTATTTTTAATAGTTTATTTATAGTATTTCCCATTCCCTAGTTCTCTAACAACAAGAATTAATGAGTATGAACAAGTAATCAAACATTATCTGTGCTAAAGCATAAAGTGGAACACAGTGTCTCCTGCCATAAATCTTCCTGTCCATATGGTAAAGGTACAATATTGGCACTGACTCTTGCAAGTCCATCTGGACCAATCCTAATTTTCCTGGATGAGGCAAAGCTTTCTAAATCAAGCCATCTGTTTGTATGTCTTAAAAGAACCTGTAAATAAAATAAGGCAATATGTACATGTGAAAAGAGAGATCAGAGTTAGCTTGACACTGATTAGTACAATACAGGGCCAATTATGAACACACACTAATAATTGTCAAGTGCATTCATTTTGCTACCTTGGACCAATAAATGTTACCTATGGCCTGTGAAGGATAGTTAATCTGTGTATAAATCACCAAGACCCAAAGCTCATAAAACCAAAAAGATCACACATTTTTATCAGTCAAACCAATTACCTTTTCTTGGTGCCAACTTAAAACCTCAGATTATTATTTTCACCATGAAAAAAAAAAAATGACAGAGTTCCCGTTAAACAGAAAAAAAAAAATATATATATATATATATAAGGAATGGGTTTGAGTGGAAGAGTCTTGGAAAAGATGTGGGAAGCTATGTTCAAAACAGTTGTTAGTACTTGCCAGTTATGAAGTATTTTTAATATATTGTGGTAATAGAATTTTAACATGGCTCCCATGTGAATACTTTTGCCTCTAGGTGTTAATCCTATAATTGTTTTACTTCCTATGGCAAAAGTGATTATCGTCATGTAATTAAAGTTATTAACCAGTTTTGCCACAGTTCCTTAACTGTTGGATCATGAGCAAGGCTCCGTCCAGTGGAACCCTGCAAGGCAGATGCTTCCAAGAAGGGATATGTGGCATATCCTGCTTAACATTATAGTATATTCTGGGAACATTGGGTACTTCAGGTCTTGTTTTTACACTTATTATTAAGGGTTTCTTAAAAAAAGGTGGTGGCCAGTTGGATAATAACCTCTTGATGTTAGCTGAAAAAATAGTGCCTTCTGACAAACAACATAAAAATTCTCTGATCACTTACAAACATTAGTCAGAAAATAGGCTCTGCAAGGTAATTTGGATATAGTTACTAATCAACCTTACATTCTCCCTCAACACACAGATATAGAAAACAAAATAGCTAAGCCAAAGAGATTTAGGTCTACAATCATATCTATGGATAAAGGAGGCTATAAGAATATGGGTATCTGATACCCCTTTCTAGGGTCAAAGCACAGACAGCCTTTACCAACTCCCACAGTGTCTCCCTAGAGCTTCATAGGACACATTAATAAAGATAGACAGACGATAGTTGACAGAAACAACAGATGGTTTAGAATAAACTCCCTAGCTTATACCAATGGATACAGGCCTATTCCTTGTTAATCTTTAAGACTGCTTTGTATCAGAGTCAAAATGAAATCATTATATACTTATGTATAACCTTTAGTAAAGCAAGTTTGCTGTCGTCAAACTGTCTGATGACCTGTCCATAAACTTTCCTGTTCTATGTGCTTCACTTCTAAATGAAAAGTATAAAAACAGCTGCTTGTAAACAATAAAGTAGATATGCTTCATCACTACATTTGATGTGTGTGTATTCTCACGACCTTGTCTCATTCCCCACCTGTCGACGGACCCCTGACTCCTGATAGGGCTGGACCCTGGCACAGTTTCCCTTAAAACAAAGAAATAATTCTGATGAGCCTAACCTAAACATGTAATTCTTGAAAGCAGAGAGTTTTCTCTAGTTAGTAGCAGATAGGAATTGAGAGATATGTGCTCTGACTATCCTGACAGAAAGTAAATGTGCAGTTTTTGAGTTGTCTGTAAATGCTATATGGCCGGGATCTGTGAGTAGAATCCAGGAGATGATCTTGGCTAAGAACTGACTTAGCTAAGAGTTACAATGGAGTCCGGGACCTCAGATATCTAACTGTAGAATTTAAATTTAGGTTAACAAACAGTAAATTTGGAAAAGAATTTCAAGGTCCATATCAGAACTTCAGATCTGGTCAACCTCTTGATTTTACCCTGTTGAGACTTGAGCAGAGAATCTGTCCATCCATGCCGTACTTGAACTATTTTGGAGGGAAGTAAAAATTGAACTCAAGAGCTTTCTATCTCTGAGCTACACCTCTCGAACTATTTTGCTTTTTATTTTAAAACAGTGTCTTACTAAGTTTCTGAAAGCCTTGGTAAATTGCAATACTACTTTCTCAGCTTCCTAAGTACTGGAATTACAAGCATACACCACCACACCCAGCTCTATGCTTAAATTTCTAATCTTCAGAAACCATGAGATAATAGACTTGTGTTATTAAAAGCTGCTAAGTTTTTGGTAATTTGTTAGATAGCAAACTGAAAGCTAAGAGTGGTTGATGTGACTTTCCTGTATCTTATCACTGAAAGTTTTAGCAAGTTATAATGTGATGATGTAGTCCATTGCAAGATTTAGAATGAAAGCAAATTTATGACTATGATAACATATCATGTGTTACTCAATACTATAAAAATAAAAATGATCAAAAGGAGCCCAACATAGTGACTGAGAGAAACACCTCATCTCATGCACTGTAAAGCTCAAATCAAAATTGCCCTAAAAGCAGTTTCTTGATGGAAGAAAAAAAGCAGCAAAAAAAAAAATTAACTAATTAACTAATAAAAATAAACTAATAAAAATTGAAATACAGTTGAACAAAACCCAAAAAGCATACCAGGGAGAGCAAAGCAGTCCACTCGTGGGCATGTGCTATGGTAGAGCAGCCATCATTGAGACAACCAAACAGAGCAGGGTCTACTAGCATTGAGGCATCTAAGGACCTCCTGAAAACCCAGTGACCAAATGTGGAGTAAACAACTGCAGAACTCCAAATCCTAATCAGGTGGCAGTAACTGGAATGCCTGAGAAGACCAGCTTCAACCTGCAGCAGGGATACTCCAGCTCACTTCTCCCTCCAGAGCCAGAGCAGCACTTAATTATAAGTGAACTGCATGAGACTTGGTTGCCTCAGGTTTACACAGGGTCCAGATACAGTAACTCCTACTGCCTACATAGACAAAGAGTGGCACAGGGACAAGTCCTGTGCAGAGCTCAGAGACACAGCTTGCAGCAGGAGAGTCACCAATGGAACTCAGTGCCTGCACTGACAGAGAGAGACATTAGGTCAGAGTCCTAACCACTGCAGGCAACCCACAAGGGGATCCACAAAAGATCATCACCACTATAGGGCACTGAGCAACTAAGAATGCCTGAAACATGCTTGAAAATCTACTATAGTTAAAAGCTGAAAATATCCACACAGATTCAAGAGGACTACAGAGGCCAAGTCTACTCTGTACTTATATACTTGCAGGGTTTTAGGGGTTTTTATTTTTGTTTTTGTTTACTCTGTTTTTGCTTTGTATTGCTTTGTTTTATTTATGTTTGTTTGTTTGGATGGTTGGTTGCTTTCATATTTTTTCCTCATTTATCTGCTCTCTTTCTCATCCCTTTTACAAGCTTCCCCCACTCTCTCCTATCTATATTCTTCTCCTCAACACTTTTTTTCTCTTTCCTTTTTTCTGTCTTATATCAAAACCATTTCATACCACTACATATAATTACTCTACATTGACTACTAGAATGCTTCATTTATCCGCTATCTCTAATCTCTACAATATATCACCTTAACACACTCTTATTCCACTGGATCACATCTTCTACTTTACCCTATTCTTGTGCCTATCACTACAGCTTCTCCCCCCTCATCCAACCTGTACCACTGAACACAACACAACTTTCCCTTATCAGACACCTGTAAATCCCTACTGCAAAGATTGGACCAGAGAGGTGAACCACCAGAAAGGACTGCCAGTCACCAAGGATAAATTTACCTCAGCTGATAGAAGAAATAGCTCAACACATCCCACATAGAGGTTTAAAAGCACAGAGTGAATAAGTGGTTCTACTCACACTTCTGAGACAAATCCCCATAACAGAAGCAGCAAACAGACCCTAGAAATCAACACCTGAAACCCACCAATGACACCATTACAATGGACAGAAGAAGCCCTAGAGTAATCGCAACTCAGCACAAGATACTATTCACAGAGAGAAAATAGAAATAAGAAACTTACAAATTGAGAGAAAGTTAGAAAAAGCAGCAAAGATATAAACTAACAAACACAGAAATCATGGGAAGGAAAAATAGCAGAGAAACAATGAGCTACCACAATCCCACAATAACAGAATACAACAACACAGAATGGCAGAGATTACCAGAAGAACAATTCAAATATTTAATAGAAGAAATGATATGAGATTTCCAAAAGGAATGCAGCGAGAGCTGGAAAGCAGTAAAGGAACAAATAAACAAAGAATCTAACACTCTGAATAGGAATCAAAGAGAAGCCTTGAAGGAAGTGAAGACTGGAAAAATATAATAATTGAAGTAAAGGCACCAATATAAACTACAAACAGCAGATTAGACCACATAGAAAATAGAACATCACTCTTAGAAGATGACCAATCCAAAAATGAATGGATAGTACATAATTTAGAAAAAAAAAATTGACAGCATAAATTGGACATCAATGAGATCTGGGCCAATTTTAAAAGAGCAAACCTAAGAATAATAGACATAGAAGAGGGATTAGAAGTTGAAACTAATGGAATAAACCATCTTTTCAAAGAAGTAGTATCAGAAAATTTTCCAAACATAGAAAGAGAAGTTGACACACAGGTACAGGAACCATATAGAACACCCTGTAGACAAGATCAAAGAAAAGGTTCACCACACCACATAATAATCAAATTGACTAGTGTTGAGGCCGAGAAGATAATATTAAAGGTAACAAAAGTAAAAGACCAAGTGACATTTAGAGGCAAACCAATTAGAAGCACTACAGACCTCCCAAACCAAGTCATGAAATCCAGGAGGGCCTGCAGGTACCTATTCTAAACTCTGCAAGAAAATAACTTGCAGCCAAGATACTCTTACCCAGCAAAACTCTCTCTCAAAATCAGCTGGGAAATAAAAGCTTTCCATGACAAATGGAAGCTGAAAGAATTTATGTCTTCCAAAGCAGCACTAGAGAAAATACTTAAAAAGATTAACTACAAAGAATAACTAACAAATAAACATCAGAACCAGAGAAACAATAATTTCCAGGAAGAAAACAACTAAGCAAAGAAGAACAAACACTGCACCAAACAGAAGTAAAACTTAAAATGTTAGGAATTAAAAATCATCTCTTAATAATCACGTTGAATATAAATGGCCTCAACTCCTCAATAAAAGACACAAGGTGGCAAAATGGATTAAAACCAAAATGCATCCATATTCTGCCTGCAAACACACCTTGCAATCAAAGATTCCTACAAACTAAAGGTGAAAGACTGGAGCGAGGTAATCCATGCCAATAGAACTCAAAGACAAGCAGGAGAAGCAACTATGATATCAGACAAATAAGACTTCAAGCTTAAGCTTACCAGAAGAGACAAAGCAGGTTATTTTTTACTAGTGAAAGGAACAATTCAGCAACAGGAAATAACAATGGTGAACATTTATGTCCCAAACATAGGTGCAGCCACTTTCATAAAATAAACTCCTTGTGATATAAAGTCAAACATAGATCCCAATACAATAATACTGGGAGACTTCAATACTCCTCTCACATCACTAGACTGATCTTCTAGACAAAAGGTCAGTAAACATGCCTCACACCTAGAGAATACCATAACCAAAAGGACCTATTAGACACATACAGAATATTTCACCCAACTATAGCTAAATTCACATTTTTCTCAGCTTCCCATGGAACCTTCTCCAAAATAGACCACATCCTGCACCACAAAGTGAGCACTGCAAATTAAAAAAATATAATTCCCTATATCTTTTCAGACCACAATGGAATGAAACTAGAAATCAACTATAAGAAGACCCATAGTAACCATATAAACACATGGAGACTGAATGCTTTCAAGTACTTTTCTTTTTCCCTCAGATTGGATTTTGGGGTCTTTAAGAAGTAGAAATTCTAAGAAATAAGTTACTCCTTGAAGCACCATCTGATTTTTATGGTGAAATGTAAAAGGGAGATGAAGAGACTTTTATCTTCTCATATTTCTCCTGAAGTGAACATCAGAACCAGGAATGAGTACATGCTATCCTTATTTAAAAGACCTCTCTACCCAAGTAAATTATATCCACCTGCTGCTATTACCAAACTTTATATAATATTAAAGCTATTATGTTGTGCTAGTCAACTTTTGCACTGATGTAACCAAAATACTTGAAAACAACAACTTAGAGGAGGAGAGATTTCCTTGGCTCACAGTTTTCAAGGTCACTCCACAGCTGACCACCTCCAAGGTAGAAACATCATGGAAGCAGGGAGTGGCAGAGAAAAGATGTGCAGCTCATGACAGCCTGGAAGCAGAGACAAAAACACAGGAGAGGGCCAAGGACAGATACAATCCTAAAGATCACACCCCTAGGGACCCATCTCCATGCTTTCCAACATGTGAGCTTTTGGGGAGACATTCTATATCTAAATTATAATACATGTAATAGTTGAAAGTCTTTGAGGAGACAAAAACATGGGGAAAATCATCATATTTAAATGAATATGTATTCAATATCATAGTAGTTTCATTCTTTTTTTCTTATGTTAAAAGGCCTAAAAATCACCGTGGTGCAGAATTGGAGAACATGAACTTGATTAAAGGTGATTAAAAAAAGGAAAAGAGGAATGTCAGTGACTCTGAACAGATTTCTGCTCTCTGAGCAATTTAGCTAATTGCTGCTGCACTATTTATCTTAATTTGTGTAGAAAGGAAAGGTGAGTTCAGAGAGTAAATAGAAGTCATGCCTTCGTAGACCCATGCACCTGTGTGCTTAGAGGGAACTATAGTTCACAACCAGGCACATTTTACTGTAACCGGTCACAGATAGTCAACATTATTATTATTATTATTATTATTATTATTATTATTATTATTATTATTATTATTATTATTATTTGGTACTGGGGATTGAATCCAGGGACATTCTTCCACCACGCTACACCCCAACCCTATATGTTACTCTTTATTTTGAAACAGGGTCTCATTAAGTTGCGGAGGGCCTAAGAAGTTGAGACTGGCTGCAAACCTACGATCTTCCTGTGTCAGCCTCCCAAGTACTGGGATTACAAGTATGCACCACCATATCCAGCCAGAGAGTCTAGTCAACTTCTACTCCATATATTCTTTTCAAAATGATACTGACAGTATTTAGGGCCTACACTTTGAAGGAAGAGAAAAGTAAACCATTATTTTGATTCAAAGAGACTCCTCTTGAAGACCAAGAATATAACTCTTAGAAATCTCCTCTGACAATAGGCTGCTGATCAGTTCTTATGACAAATTGGGTAGAAGAGACACTAGATAGGTATAACATGGTATAGAAAGAGGAGAAAGCAGAATAGTTTTTCCCTGGCTTAGCATATCAAGGATGGTTGAGCTCTCCCTGGGAAACTTGGATATAAAAAGTTGGTGGTATAGTGCTGTATTGTGGGTGAGACAACTCTAACAACAAGATATTCTGGGTTATATTCTATTTGTTAGAGCTGAAAAATGTGGAGGAAGTATGTTGTAGCTGGAAGACCCTCATAGCTATCTGTAAAATGGAAGTGCTTATAAGATACTTTTAAAAATTTGCATGAGAGCCCCAGGAGAAAGAAAGTTCACAGAGAAGACAACATCATGGATCATCTAGAAAGGCAAAAATAACTGAGAGAGGAATTCAAGAACTAGCTAACTCATTTATCCCTTTTGTCATCACCCCTTCCAAATCTTAATTAGAGGGTTAAGCTGTATATCAGAAACAGAATAATTTCCTTCCTCTGAATGCAATGAGTCAATATATCAATTTGTGACTTCTATGAGGGTAGAAAGCAGATGGACTGTAAGTAGTATGGACTTTCAGTATTAAAGCCAGTGGGTAAAAAATTGTTGGAAAAGTATATTGGACTGAAACAACAGAAAATAATGATTCAATACAATATGAATTAAGGGAGAAAATAAAATCATTTTATGTTTATACTCCACTAAACTTAGTCTGGTTAAAAAGAAAACAAAAAATTCATTTAAAACTCATGAACTAGTAATATTTGTTAAAGACCAATCTGTGAAATAGTTTAAAATTTCCAGTACCAAATATCAATTTGTGTTTACCCTTCTAATGCAGGAAAGCACTCTGGGCACTCAGCTTATCAGAAAATATAGTTTTATAGATTTTTTTTTTTTGGTCCAGAGTTCTGTTTAGTTTAAGTTTGAGGAAACTGAACAAATACAAGGAAAATAATGATAATTCTTATTTTTCTCCCATGATTCAAGTAAAATAAAGATAAAGTTATTTTATTATATTCCTTGGTTTTCATTAAGTCTATAAAAATCAAAAATAATATTAAGGTAACTTTAGCACCCAAACCAATTGCTTTATGGATTTACAGGAACATTTTAGAAGTTACTCTTTCAACAGTATTCAATTAAAAGTTCATATTAAAAAATCATTAATACATAACTATTAATTCAACACATTCATTACTTTGAAAATTTGTCTGTATTCTCCAATCTAATGTTTATTTCTACATCTTAGTTATTTCTGCACATAGATTCAGAAACTCCAGTTTTATACAAAATGTTCTAATTTTAAATTTTATGTCTTGATACAGAGCCTTGAAACAGCTGATTCTAAATTTCCCTCATGTAGTTTTCCTCATGTACACCTGTTAATTCTGACAGAAGTGGTGGCTTGTGTTTGCAGAGCATGAGTGTGCAAAAAAAAAAAAATTGTGTTTTAGCGATTGAGACTTTGTCAATGACAAATTTGGGAGAACAGGATCTTCATTTGAAAAATATTTAAAATTAAAAAGAAAACTCAGAAACATAGAATAGACCATAGAGGACAGTGGAAGTCATTTTCTTGAAACAAATCATGTCTGTCCTTTTAGCTACCTAGTCCATGTGTTTTTCAATTTATGAAATGAAGAAAACCTATAAATGTTTAATAATCAAACAAAGGTAAATATTACAGTCTCCAAAACTTCCTTCGGATAGTTTGACTGACAAATCCTTGATATTTTCAGGATAAACAGTGTTGCGGCAAACAAATATTTATTATAGTTTTGACATCACAGAAAAAAAAAAGCCCTATAACAAGTATTTTTATCTCAAAAATGTTGAAATTTGTAAAATAATATATTTTGAACAAAATTATAATAAAACATAATACTATGTATAAATATGAAATTATCAATGTCAAGTTTAATATATAGAGGGAAGGGCAGAGAACAGGATGGGAGCCAGGGGGTAGCTCACTAAGAGCTATGTGCATACATGTCTCTATCATTCTGAAGTAAATTATGATATGATATTTAAATGCGCTAATAAAAGTATATTTTAAAAGAGAATGAAAATTTAGAGGAAACACCATGTATATTCCAAAATTTAAATAATATGCAAAATATTTTGCCAATGTCAATCTGTGTGACAAAAATATATGAACTTATTATAACATATGAGTGATATTAATTTCATAATAACAATGAATATGTGCATATATATGTATCATTAGTTATGATGTAGTAAAAAGAGAGGACAGAAGACCAATGTTTGGAATTGACTTTATGAATAAAATAATGATTTTGGATTAGTCAAGTATTCAATCTGAATATCAGCTACTTAACCTAAAAAATACAAGCAGGAATAAAAAATTTTCAGGTTTTTTTGGTGAGTATAAAATTAAATTTCATAATATAGATAGTGACAATTAACAGTGCTTGCTGGGTGTGGTGGTGCATGCCTATAATCCCAGTACTTGGGAGGTTGAAACAGGATAATCACAGGTTCAAAGACAGCCTCAGCAACTTAGTGAGGCTCTCAGTAACTAAGCAAGACCCTGTTTCTAAATAAAAACAACATAAAATAGTTGGGAGTATAGCTCAGAGGTAGAAGACCCCTGGGTTGCACCCCTAGTACCATAAAAAAGTGTTTAAATTATAGAAAGTTACCAAAAATAATTTATATGATAATCTCCATATAGAATCTTAGGCAGTATTAGTTTTGTTAGACTATAAATTTATTAAATTTTAAAGTATGTAGCCGGGCGTGGTGGTACAAGCTTGTAATCCCAGCATTTGGGAGGCTGAGACTGGAGGATCCGGGTTCGCAGCCAGCCTCAGCTACCTAGTGAGGCACTCTGCAACTTAGTGAGACTCGGTTTCAAAAATAAAGAATAAAAAATAGGGCTGGGGTATAGCTAAGAGGTAGAATGCCCCTGAGTTCAATCCCCAGTAACGAAAAAAAAAAAATTTTTAAAGTATGCAACTTGCTTTTTATTTATATTTACCTAATCTTATTCTGTATGCTGGCAGAATACAAGTTATTCCACCAGTAAGTTTGGGTTTAACTCAAACACCAAAAGCAAAATTCCTCTGTTCTTTACGTTCCTGAAAAGGGCTTAAATTATACAAATTTATGCAAATACTAGTATATTTCTTTCACAATCAGTATTTCAGACTCCTCTGAACTATGGAGAATAATAACCTTTCTTCTTCAACTGATTTGACATGAAAGGGCACAGCATGAGGCAACCTTTTCACTTCCAGATCAAGCTAATTCACTAGGTCATAAGAGGAATCATTGGAATATATATGTATACATACACACATATACATACAGGTATAAAATATATGTTAACCTATACACACACATGAACACATAGACATATACAGACATATGCATAAATGCATACATACACATATCAATCTCTCTTTCAGTCATCATTCTCATTGTGGTAATCTAAAATGACCACACAACTTAGAGAAAGATTTATTTGCTCACAGTTTTTGGAGATTTTGGAGTCTCAAGTCCATGTCAGGCAGGATCTGCAGAGCTCGTGGCAGGGTCTGCATGGCGCCAGGAAGCAGAGAATAGAAGAGAGCGAGAATCTGCTCTCATGTCATGGAGGTCGGAAGCAAGAGAGAGAACAAGGGGAGGAGAGACCTTATATGATCCTCAAGCCCATCTGCCTAGAGAACGCCTCTTAGCAACCAAGCTCCACCTCCAACATGGCTGTCTTGTTTCCAAGAGGACTAGGGGTCCATTCTAAATCCAAACCATTATAATCTCTAATAAAGAAATGATCTTAAGTCTATCATTTATTCACCATTATTTCTATGGCCTAGAGTAATGGTATGACTCATTGCAGACTGAGGGTCATTGTACCATGTCTCCTAAATCATTCTGACACAAAATATTCTTTCTAAATATAATTTTCTGAGTGCGTTTTGATTTTTTTATGTAGTCAGCACTTTGTGACTACGGATGATTTAGTTGATATAGAAAGTCCCTGACCTCAAGAGACACAGCACAAACTGTAACTAGAAATTGATATTTGAATTGATTTAATCAAATGTATTAGGTAATCAACTGTTTAGGCCATTAGAGAAAATAGAGATTAGTATTGATTCCAATAGTCTTTGAAAGCTCTCCTAGTAGATGATTGATTAAAATTTGATCTTGAGCAATGAAGACTAAGAAGGTAATTTGAAGGAGGACTGTATGTTTGCAGGATGCAGTCACTATGTTGAAGTTGAGTTCTGAGCTCTATTGGTGCAAGGACACAAAAAGCAACCTTGGACAAACCTGACTCAAGTCACAGGTGTGAAGGTGTCATGAAAAAGGTTATGATTTTAGGAAAACAGACCATGGAACAAAAAGAATCCCAATCAGAACAGAATTCTAACTGTCACAAAACTGCTAAGGGATGAGAGTAGACAGTGTCTCACTGGTTCCACTTCCTTACTTGTAATATGAGAGGCTTAGGCTCTATGATTTGACAGTCATCTGATACTACCTGGACATTAGAATCACCTGTGAAATGGGCTTTCCTGGTGTCTTTTCTGAGATCCTGATTCTTAAAGACCAGACGTCTTGTTTGCACATCTCTTTAAGAGATTCTGATATGAAGCTCAGATTTGGAGGCACAGCTGCCAGAGGTATAAGAAATCCAAGTCTGTATGACTCTTGCTCTGACACATTTCAGAAAAAGCAATGAACTTTCTTCCTCTGCTCAAGTAGGCAGCGTCAGTTATAATGCTTTCAATGTGCACTGAACTTCTCTGAAATGAATAAAGTTTGTATCTGGTTTAGTCACTGGACACAGTTGAGTCCATGGAGCAACTCAACAAAGAGAAGACTCCATGCATAATGAAAGGTTAGCACAGGCCTCTGCACAGGACAACAATTCTTGTCTGCCCAGAGGGTTCAGTGAAATTTTTTTGCACCAAGCATCATGATTTCTGTTCATATCTCATAATAAAGCAGGCTTTCTGTTTGGTCTACCACTAACTTTTTGTTCAAGTCCTATACCTTAAAAGAAAAATAAGAAAATGCAATGAAACAGAAGCTTTCTGGGGATATACCAATATGTGCAAACCATCAGGCCTGACAGTAAAAAAAACACATGTTGGTGGAAGACTCAGGGCTGAAATAAAATTGAGAAGAGTCTGAAAAACAAGCAGCTGTTTATAGACCAGGGCCCAGGAAGCTATGACCTGCAGGCCAGATCTGGCCCACTGCCTATTGTTCTCAATGTGGTTTTATTGGAACACAGATACAAATTTGTTTTCATAGTGTCTATGATTTCGCATTACAACAGGAAAGTCAAGTAGTCACACAGAAACCATGCAGTCCACAAAGCCAAAAATATTTACTACCCATCCCTTTTCAGAGAATGTCTGCCAACACCTACTGTAGACTTGCTTTTGCAGCTGACATATTTTGTTTCAGAGGAAGCTGTGGATAAAACATGTCTGTAGTCACTATAAGAACTGTCTGTCTTCTCTTACCTTAGTAGTAAACAGAGTAAGTCTGAAGCGAAGATGACAAAAGATGCTGCTGGTAAAAATGCCTGGATTATAAATAATAATCCTTGGATGAATGAAATATTTAATGAGAAAAGCCACAGGAAAAGAAATGGATAAGCTGCAATGAACACTCAGCATTCTTAGAAATCTGTGCCTACAAAACTAATCCCTCGGAAAGGAAATTAATTGTAGCTTCTTTATAAGAATCGAAGGTCTTCAAATATCTGTTGGTTGATGGTCTCAGACAATAAATTTGGGAGCTAATAGGTTGTTTATAACAAAATGCCAAATGATTTGAAAAATAGCACAGATTCCTAAATCAATAGCAAAAATGTGTTTGTTTTTCACCACCCAGTAAAATAGAGATAGTGATTTATTTGTTAAGCTAGCACCACCCTGCATGCTCTTTGATGAGATTTGCTAGTGATTTTATGAGAACTGTTTTGAAGGAAAGCCTTGTCAATATTTTTGTTACACATTTTTATTAATCTGCACATTTCAAAATATACTTGCACAAGTTCCAGAAATGCTGAGTTTCACTCTTCTTCAGTTTCAATATGATATACGGTACCTCTCCATGATGCTCTTCCTAACCATCCCCAGGCACACTTTGCTTTTAAAAATCAATCCCACTTCATTCATTTTTCATCATATTATAGCAAACGAGGGACACAGAAAGTCCCACCTGTTTTCGACATTGCAGATTATGATGTAAAATCTGCTGATACGATCCAATAACCTAAATTTGAATTAACTACCAGGTGAATGAGCAATTTCTCTCAAACACTGTATGCTTCATTGTGACAGTGTTGGCTTAATTCTGGGTGAGTACATGGTTATGGTCAACCAAGAGAGCACAAACAGAAAAATATTGCATAAAAGAGAGTAAAAGGAAAGAAAATTAACTGTACCAGATAGCAGGCAAATAAGAATACTTACATATATGAGGTAATGGGAATAGAGTGATACAAATGTTTTTAATATAATTAGTAAGAAAAATACCTGGAAGAGAAATAAATGATACTCTATGAACATTCAGCATTCTTAAAAATTAGTGAATATAAAACATTACCCAAAAAGGGCAACTAATTATAACTACTTTACAAAAATCAGTGCTCTCTTCAAATATAGTAATATTGTGGTAAAAGTTAATTTGAATGAGAAAAATTGTATGTAATTATGGAAATGCTTTTTTTCCTTTAAAAATGTGAAAGTTTGGTTGATCTCAACAAAGGCCCTTTAAAATGACTTTATTTTTAAGGGTTAGGAGGATAAATGAAAACAGATAATCTATGATCCATTCACTTTTTGGTTGAGGAGAAGAACTTTCAGGAAAGAAAGGTGACCTGTGGTAATCTTGTCAATTGAATAACTAACTGTCATAGTTAGGTACAGTATGCCCCATGAAGAGCTCATAGTTGTGGTCAGAGTTTATATAATTGGGTCATGAGGGTTATAATCTCAGCAGTGGATAAATCTATTGGTGGTCTGGTCAAGATAGGGTGTGGCTAGAGGATGTGGGTCCCTGGAGATGTGGACTTGGGGATTATATATATAATTCTTCTTCCCCTTGCTTATTCTAACTTGCTTCTGGCTTTTATGACATGAGAGCAAAGCCTTGTGCTCTCTTTCTCCACTTCCAACCACCATTCCTTGGGCTCCATAGACACTGGCCTCATATGGACTGAACCCTCAAATCTCCAAAAATCATGAGCAAATAAATCTTCCTTCCTCTAACTTGTATGGTTAGTTCTTTAGATTATAGCTGTGAGAATGCTAAAACACAAGTAGATAAACTAGTAATATTTCCCAAGAAGAAGAGTCAAATCTCTGCAATCGCAAAGCAAGATTTCTCTTTTGAAGAATTACCTACAGTAAGTAAAACCTGAACTCTGTGATGTATGGTTCTCTGGGTAATGTCATATAGATGATACTGTCTCTAAAGACAAAGTGGAGTTTCATAATTTAAATGATTCCCACCACATGAGGTACTCTTGGGACTCTCATCTCAAGATACCTTTCTGGAGCAAAGGGGCATGTCCAGTATGGGGAGAATATAGAAGGAAGTCTCTTTTATCTGAGCTGTTGATTCCTGTTGTCTTAATATTATTTAGTAGGAGAGCTTGATACTGGCAAGATCTCTAGTTTGTTTGGTTTGATAATTTAATCTTATGCAGTTTGATCATTTTGGGAAATTGCCTAGATTTGAATCTATATTCTTTCAATTATCACCAGTGTGGGGTTGGTCATATCACCTAATTTTAATATTTCAATCATTTGACTTCCCAACGCTTAAATTAGTGATGATGCAAAGGTTCCATTTTGCATTAGTTGATATAAATATAATAAAATGGTTGTGTCAAACTGTTATAATTAAGATTCAATTCAACACATCCTGTTCAGTACTCTTTAACATAAAATCTTTACACATTATTTGTCAGAAACTGCCTTAAGCACTTTATAAGAAGTATTTCTTCCAAATAACCCTGGGAAGTAGAGAACAGTAATTATACAAATAAGGAAAAAAAAGAATGAGACTGGAGTTTTCAATATATAGTTTCTTATCTTATGCAAATTAATCTCCAGGATCACTCCACTCAAAACCTACTGCATCCAAATTTGCATTGGTAACAAGATCTCTGTATAATATTTACGTATATTACAGTTTGAGAAATACTGTCAGGGTACAGGCTTGATCTCCCACCATGAAGCTGAGTAGGCTCAGCATCTCTCTGCCCAGGATCCTGTTCTTCATCACAGACTACAGCCAAGGAGAGAGCATCTGACTCAACATAGAAGAACTCCTCTGTGCCAGTCAGTATTTGCTGTGAACTTTGTTTCTTCCCCATATCATTTTGCAAAAAGAAAATAAAATTTCTGTACTTTTTATACACCAAGACTTATAATATGATAGTAATTTTAAAGACTATAAATTTTTATTGAGCTTTAAGATTTGTCTTTGCCTACATGCCTGAGAGTCATGTAACTGATGAAAATACTCATATTATGCTGTTATATAGTGACACTTAACATAAGTCATTATTAAGACTGGGAATTATCAATGCAATATTGATGTAAGGGAATGTGAATAAGATGGAAGGTTTTATGAACATCATAGCAAGCCATACTTAAAATCTGTGTGACTAACTTGAGAAATGGACCATAAAAGTAACTTTAATCTCCACTTGAGATTTTTCTGTGCCAACCACAGTAGTATGTGTTATTATTAAAATGCATAATAATGGCAATAGCGATAAAAATGATAAGTAGTAATAATAATAATTTAGCCTTTAAGAAGATTTTAGTATTTTAGGTTTCTGGATGTAAAATTCCATCAATATTTAAGAGACATATATTTAGGTTTAGATTTAGGAGTGGACAGTGGCACCAACATGATATTTTTTAACCAGTTGATGGGAAATTAAGCTATTTTTATAAGGGAATTATATCTTTAATTCATAACAATTATCTTGTCTGTTTGCTATTATAAATGTCAAGCATATGTAAAATTAGTCAGAAATTGTATATCTATTTTTAAAATTGTTTTTCATTTTTTAAATTTAATATATTTATTTTTGTATTTCTCTATATTAATTGGGTCTTACCTTATTTATAGTAATTTGATAATGGCATCATTCATATTTAACTCAAATTGACTAAAATAAGGAATGAATATAATTATCATTGCTATTAGAAATTGTACTATATTTTATACATGATTTTACAGATTTCCATGAAATATACTAAAGGACATTAACATTTCATGTTTTCAAAAGCCACTCCAAGTGTCTACAAAATTTGCCCAATACTCCCTTTTGGAGATCCAATAACAGTTCTCAAGTTCTTCCCAGGCAAATTCATATGTAGTGTAATGTGTGCTCATATTGTTAGTTGAAGAACAAAACAATGAAAGCAAAGTTATCCACAAAATGAACCATATTATAGCTAATTAGTCTTCTATAACAACCATACTCATTTATTTCATATGTATACCTTCTTTAATTGGTACAAACATATTTGTAGCTCAGGATGTTATATATTTTTTTGAATTCTGGTATCACTGATAAGGCAACATCAAGAATGCAACATCAAAGATTTTGCCTTTTATACTTATTTTTCAATTGTCTGTCCTAAACAGTATATCAAGATGTTAATAATAAAAACCTTTTATTTACAAAAAATCTCATGTAAATTGTTGGTGTCCAGTGTCATAAAGTTCCAGGTATCTGATTTGTATTGTTTTTTAATGAAACAAGTTAGGAGAGGTCCTCAAGCTGGGAATGTTTTAATAACTGAGGGAAATGAGATTGCAGTGTGGCTACCCAAGGAACCTGGGCTTTGGTGGCACAGAGACACATGCCCCAGCTCAGACACTAACATGCTTCGTGAGGCTGGACAAGTACCTTGAAATTTGCTGTACGAACTCTCTCATAACAATTTTTAGGTTATTTACTGGGGAAAAAAATTAGAACGGAAGAATGTAAACACTAAATAAATTCATAGTTATTTTTAAATATTTGAGGAAACAGGAGTTAAGTCTCATACACCTTCTGCACACCAATCAACTCATGTAACTTTTAGAACAATTAAATATTAGAAAAAATAGAAATTTAGTATTATAATCAATGAAAATATGCTGTTTTATGTAAATCTTTGAATCCAAGAATGTTCTTTATTCTATAGCTTTACTTTAAAAGCTTATAAAATTAGTGACTTCTAAGACCCATGAGCAATTA
The DNA here is from genome assembly GCA_004027655.1 of Graphiurus murinus. Lineage (NCBI taxonomy): Eukaryota > Metazoa > Chordata > Mammalia > Rodentia > Gliridae > Graphiurus > Graphiurus murinus. The sequence goes on from PVLC010011909.1 coordinate 29,871, forward strand.
CATTTCACTGCAATTTTTTTGTCTTGCTTTTTGTTTTTTTAACAGATTCTTAAACTGTGAAAAGTTTTAGTTAGTACATGTGAGATTCATTAAGATATTGGTGTAGTTAGTTCCTTTCCTTGTTTTCTTTGAAACAAGGCCAGAATGACAATGTCATTCTAAAAGATTTATATTTGACAAAAACAGGGTATAGATACTGTCAACTACTATATCAGGATGACATTTTGTTTTTGCCATCTTCATCTGGCTGACTCCTCACAACCTAGCATTTAACTTACCTCAACAGTCACTGCTTCAGAATTCCTTCCCTGATCCAGACTACAATGAGATGCCTCCCATTCCACCACCATAGTAGTTCCCATGATAAGAACACTTAGTTGTCAGAATATCCCTATCTCTCCCACTAGATTGTGAGTTCCCTGAAGGCAGGTACTATGAATTAACTGTATATTATTTAGTCCCAGTGCTAGAACCATTATAGTAAGATTGTATCAGAAATCCATAAATAGGTGTGTAACTGAGTGGCTGAATTGATTAATAAATGCACAAATGACTGTGTTGGTTGCCTATGCTTCACTGCATTCTCTTAGTAGAGGAGTACTGAGAGTCATTTCAAGTAGTTCTGTTGTTGTCACTTTCCGAAACACCCCACTGTATAATTTAGAGTAACTCTATTTGTTTTATATATTGTGCGTTAAAGGCACTATAATTCATCCATATGAGAATCATCAGTTTTTCTGACATTCCACATCACTTGGATAAATCTGAGCCCATTTTCAGCTGCCAGACTTATTATGTTAACAGATATTTATATGAACTGTCATGGATCATAATTGCTTCGGAGAAAGACCTGCTATTTTGATGAATTGAATCTGTTTGTTGGAGATATGTGCTTAATGTAAATATGTGTATGTTTATGTCCAAATGTTAGGCAGAAAAAAGACTTTTAGTCTGCTAATATCATTGCATTGAATGATTCTCAGGATTCTACATCTGCTTGAAAATAATTGTTTTGAACTTCTTCCAGGCACTGCACATACTTAGAATGCTAACTTTATTTTTGCAGGAAAGCACTATGAATACATGTCACCCTTCTTTCTGCAACAAACAAAAGAATTGTTGTCACCTTATGCATGGAGTTAATACAATGCACAACAACAAAACAAATGGATGTTGATTATTGTTTGCACCATTGTAACAGTCCCATTTCTCCAATTAGACAGCTTGAAACAGCTTCATACCAAGATAAAAACATACAGTGAAATGGATGGAACTGGAAAACATTATGTTAAGTGAGATTAGTTAGTCACAAAAAGCAAAAAAAATCATATACTCTCCCTAATATGCAGAAGCTAGGGAGAAAGTGGGGCATAAGAGAGACTCCAGACAAAGAAAGAGAAACCTTAGATGGGCAAAAATGGTTACTTAACTGAAGGTGATGTGGAGGGACACCCTAATGCACATGATGTACTTTCAGAAACATAGCAATGTCAATCACTAAACTGAACTTGAGAAGGAGGGAGGAGGGAGTGGGGTGGGAATTGGGGAAGGATTAAATGAGAAATGTGTGCATGTATGCTTTTACCAGCTTGTACCTAACAAAGATGTATGATCACAATGCACCAATAAAAAAAATAAAAATTAAAAATGTTTAGCTTAGGAAGAAAAAAAAGGAATAATACATAAGTACCCTCGATATGCGAGGAAGTATTCTCTGTCTTTTACACATTCATCTGCCTCACAATGGTACTACTGTGAAGTCATTTTTACTGCTTCTATTTTACAGATGAAGACACTGAAGCTAGATATTTTGTATAAAATCAATAAATAAAGTGAGATTTGAACCAAAAATAAATAAATAAATAAATAAATAAATAAATAAATAAATAAATAAAGGATTAAGGTTGGTAGTTCAGCCTGAAGAAATTTCAAGCTCACCTGTATTAAGCATTTCATTTACTCATAATTCTTCTACAAACTCTTTTTCTCAATCCTTATAGTTATATACATTGCCCTTTTGAAAGCATTTGTATTAAATTGTTAAAAAACATATGATATATATCCACCAGACAATGGAACTTGTAAGACAATAATTGTTAGTGCCTCACAAAATACTGTCCCTAAAGGTTGCAATGTCATAGAATACTATTTTCCCAATATTTTATATTTGTTCTACAGAATACTCATTTACTTTGATATTAATGTATATAGTATTTGAATGATCATATTCATTTAAAAACACTTATTTAAATTATAATGTGAGTTTCATTAATACGAAAATTTTCAAACTCAGTTATAAGCAATGAAATATTAAGAGCCACTCTCATTAAGGTTAAAATGAGAAATAAAAATGTTCAGCACTCTTAAGACCTCAATTTACTTTACTTTTTAGACATATTCCACAGCATTAATTACCCTTCTTTACTTTCACAACACAAGTTATTTATTTGACTACTGAAAAGTAATCTAACCAACTCTGCACTCTTATTCATTCTCTCCACCCAGATATTCAGTCTTAACATTGTTTAATTTATCTTTCTATCTATGTTCATTATATATAAAGTATTATATAATATATATATGGGAAGAATAAATGAAGGAAAAGATGGAGAATGGTTGATAAAAGAGAATATATAGTTAGATGAGGCCAAGAAGTTCTGGTGTGTTATTGAACAGTAGCATGACTATAAATAACAGTAATGTACTATAAAAATAATTTTGAAAGTTTTTAACATATAGAAATGAAAAATGTTGGAGGACATAGATCTTTAACCTGATTTAAACAATTACACATTGTATGCATCTGTTGATGCATCAGATCACCATATTAATAAGTACAGTCTTTAGGTTTTCATGTATCTATTAAAATAAGCATAACTTAAATGATTTTGAAAACAAATGAATACATAGTTAAAAACTGAAGAAAGTTAGCATAACAATAGATGAATTAGACTAAACACTTTTTCCTTTTGCTTAATACCATATTTTAGATACCTTCCTAAGTAAATATAGTTTTCTTCTGTTTTTTTTCCTTATAGTTACATATAGTTCTGCTCTATAGAAAAAATGATATATGATCATTGGATATTAAATTGTTTCTAAAATATTTCCACTAAAGAGTATAAATTATTTTGCATCTATACTAGTATATTGTATATTTTTGTTTTTATACAATCTTATGGGTGGAAGACTGCATTCCTTTAGTCTCAGTATAACTCATATATTTTAATTGGTTGAAGAGTTCTTTGCATTTTCTATGTCTTTTCATATACTTTGCCTTATTTATTAAATATATGTTTGTCTTTTTCTTATAACTTTGGTGAATATATATATATATATGTAGATACAATATAGAAATCTTTCTTGTTAAACTCAATACAGTTAAAAATGTGGCCATGATTATATAAACTAAGTATAATTATAACATTATCTTAAATATATTGATATTATATCAATGTATATTATATTTATATATTATATTATGCATCATATATGTATTGTATTACATATATTTATTATATTTTCAGCGAATAATCTTAGTTTTACTTCTTTAATGTTTTTTATAAAACCTGGAAAAATGTGAATAATAGTTAAAATTAACCTTATTCTTTCTTTTTTTTAATAATTGGTGCATTGTAATCATACATCTTTTTTAGGTACAAGCTGATGAAGGCATATATGCACACATTTCTCATTTAACCCCTTCCCCAATTCCCACCCCACTCCCTTGCCCTCCCCCTTTCTCAAGTTCAGTTTAGTGATTGACCTTGATATATTTGTGAAAGTACATCATGTGCATTAGGATGCCTCCCCCACCCATCCCCTTCACTTAAGTCAACTTCTTTGCTTATTGAGGGTTTCTTCTTTTGCATCTGGAGACCCTCTTATCCCCCATCTTCTCCCTAGCATCCGCATATTGGGATATATGGTTTTTTACTCTTTGTGACTGAACAATCTCACTTAACATAATGTTTTCCAATTGCATCCATTTTTCTGCAAATAACATGATTTTGTTCTTCTTTATGGCTGAGTAAAATTCCGTGACCCAAGTACTTACAGTCAATTGATTTTTGACAAAGGAGCCAAAAATATACACTGGAAAAAAGATAGCCTCTTCAACAAATGGTGTTGGCAAAACTGGTTAACCATATGCATGAAAATGGAAATAAACCCCACTTTCTCACCCTGCACAAGAGTCAATTAAAGGTGGATCAAAGAGCTGGAAGTTAGGCCACAGACCTTGCAGCTACTTGAAGAGGGCATACGCCCAACACTTCAACATATAGGCACAGGTAAAAACTTTCTCAACAAGACTCCAAAAACACAAGCAACTCAAAGGAAGATCAAAACATGGGATTGCATTAAACTGAAGAGCTTCTGTGCAGCGAAGGAAACTATCAAGAACCTCAACAGAGAGCCCACAGAGTGGGAGAAAAATTTTGCCAGCTATTCTTCTGATAGAGGACTAATATCTAGGATATACAGAGAACTCAAGAAACTCACAGCTAAGAAAATAAATAACCCAATCAAAAAATGGGCAAAGGATATAAATAGACACTTCACAAAAGAAGAAATACAAATGGCCAATAAATGTATGAAGAAATGTTACTTCACAAAAGAAGAAATACAAATGGCCAATAAATGTATGAAGAAATGTTCTACATCTTTAGCAATCAGAGAGATGCAAAGCAAAACTACCTTGAGATTTCACCTAACTCCAACCAGAATGGCAATCATAAAAAACATGAACAACAACAAATGCTGGCAAGGATGTGGAGAAGTGGGAACCCTAATACATTGTTGGTGGGATTGCAAATTAGTGCAACCACTTTGGAAAACAGTATGGAGGATCCTCAGACGAATGGGAATGAACCTACCATATGATCCAACAATACACTTCTGGGTATCTACCCCAAACAATGGAAACCAAACTATCAGACCGACGCATGTGTATCTGTTTATAGCTGCACAATTCACAATTGTCAAACTATGGAAACAGTCAAGATGTCCATTGACAGATTAATGAATTACAAAACTATGGGATAATCTTATTCTTTCTAAAAATGTGAAAATTAGCAGATGATTCCCTGTTTACAAACATAGTAATAGAGGAAGCCATATAATTAAACCCCTAAATTCAAACTTTTTGTGGTTTCTAGTATTGATCACAGTCATGATATAATGCTTTTTAAATTGTTAATAATAATTATTGGTAACTTAGCATTTTCACTCTAACAATTCTGTATATTTCTTTCTTTCCTTCTGAAACTCTTGATGTTTCTCACTTTCCTTCCTCCATATGAGCTCAGGCTGATCTTAGATATTTTCTGCAGCTCTAAGTTATATGTGGTAATCTGATAGTTATAGTGCCCGTCTTGTTTTGATAAAAATGATGATTATTTTTTATTTTTATTATATTCAAAGAGTAAAGGAAACATGTATATTTCTCTCTCTTCTAATTATTTTCTCCTTGCCTTCTAGGACACAGTGTTCCCCTTCTTTCCCTCCTTCCTTTGTGGCTAGCTCTAAACTCCTTTAGATAATCATCTTCCCTCATCTAGTCAGTACCAATAGCAGTTCCTCTAGTCTTGTTTCTGAGTCTCCTGTCCTAATTATGTATTCTCTCTGGGTATTAACATTCTTTGGAATAAAATGAGGGTATACTCGCAAATTTATAACTCCATATTATTATGTCCCTGAATTTTTCCGACATGTCTGATATATTTCAATATTATCAAGACTGATCTTATTATCTTCTCCCCCCAAAACTAATCATAAAGAACTGATACTAGGTTGGCTCCCTGATCCCAGTTTTCTTATGCTCATGCTCTGCTGTAACCTGTTCCACTTGGCCTTGGGTGGAGTTTGCTTCCAATAGAATAAAACAAAAGTTACATAATGTACATCATCATGTGAGCATGTATATCATGTATCAAGTAATATGTAGTGACCATCTGACCATCTTGTTAAGAAAATAGCTTTCCCTTACTGACTTTCAGGAAGTAAGCAGAATTTTGCAAAGGATCACCTGAATAAGAACTGAGCCTGGCTTCCAGTGGATAACCAATATGAAACTGAGCTCCTCAGAGTATGGCTAAAAGGAAATTGCTACCAGCTACCACTGAGCTTGGAGGAAAATTCCTTTTCATTTGTATTGTTGCATTATAATCATACATCATAATGTAGTTCAGAGCCATAGAAACATATATGCACTCAACACTTAGAAAACTTTCCCCAGGCTCTCACACCACTCCCTCCCATTCCCCATACATGATATTGAGATTCACAACCAGATTAATGACACACAAAAACTCATACAATAAGTACATATTGTTTTAAGTCACAGATATGTCTAGTATTTTTTCCAGATCTTCTCTTTCAATGAGCTCTTCCTTTCCCAATCAGCTATGCAAGCCAGAGACCCAGATTCATGTTTGTGATATTCTTCTACTTCTCTGTGTATTTATTCTATCATCTAAGCAACTCATAAATCAATTTTCATCATCAACTTCTGGACCAACCTCAGAACAGTGTGACCTAACTATCTAATAATCTTCAGACTGGACTATTCAGAATGCCCTCAGTTCCACTCCAATCTTTTCTCTACACACACAGGAAAAACTTGTATATAATTTTTAACATAAAAATAGGGTCATTTCTAGACATTTTTTAATGCTTTTCCTCTTCATAAAGAGCACAATTCTTAGTTTAATCATGGGCTTTAAAAGCCTGGTTCATCATGTCCACATTTTGGAGTGCCTTCTTTGTTTCTGCCATAAAAGTCTTATTTCCTTTGTCTTACAGTATCATTTTTCTTCCTGTCACTGGGCATTTGTGCATGTGTTCCACTAACTAGAAATATGTTTATTCTTCATAGTACTTTATAATTATTATTTTAACTATCTGTTTGGTTTTGTCATTGTTGTTGTTTGTTTTTCTGTTTTATGGTACTTGACACTGAAACCAGGACCTCACACATGTTCGGCAAGTGCTCTAACACTGAGCTACATCCCCATCCCAATCATTGTTACTTTAAACTCTCATTTTCATGATTGTTTTATTAATGCTATTTCCCTGACATATATGTCAACGGACTCCCAAGGCAGTCTTAGGTTGCATCATAGAGTACCTTAAAGTATATTGAAGGAATGATCTATGAAAAATAGCAAATTAATTTATTATGAAACCTTTTTGAGATGGAATAGTTTGCAGGGCTCTGATTCTGATAAGTTAACTTTCAGAAATACTATATAGAATGAAAAAGCAGAAAAGGAACTTTTATGTTGAGTTGAATTTTTTCTAATGTATAATTATAAAACTGATGTTGGGAAATGTTGAATTACTTGGACAAACCTACAAACAATATATTAATGAGGCTGAAATTAGAATAGGTAGGTCTTCACTCCTTACCTAGTTTTATTTATATGATGCTATAGAATTACAATTAAGCATCAGTAAATTTTTGTGTTTTTTAATGTTAGACTTTTCAAATACAGAGAAACTACTTTATGAATTGGGAAATGGTAGGCAAAGTCTTTGTGAACATATTTCTAATAACACTATTTAAAAGTCAGTTGAAGAGATAGATACATTATGAAAATAATCATTATGTGAAAAAATCTTCATTTAAATGCATACCCAGAATGAAATGCAAATTATCTTTGCAGAAATAAAAGAAACTTCCTCATCAATAGCCTGCCATTCTATCTTAATCATCATTAATGCTTCTTATAAAGAGTGGAAAATCAGCTCATTTCCCTGCTTATTTTTGCCTTTCCCTGTGATGGATGAGTCTTTATCGGCAGAGCCTTCTTCCATGAGGTCTTCAGAATCAATGTCAGAAAACACTCTCAAAACAGATCACTATGCAGCCAGGGATGTTTTGGAGCATGAATTGACAAACAAGATAGAGAACATTTCAGCTTTCTGAATTATTTGTGATATTAATTTTGGTTTCCTAAAGCCATATTTGTTTGATTAACTATGGAGGTTATCTTCAACCTCATAGAAAATTGTTGTGTATGTGTGAGAAAAATCACTGGCCCTAACAGCAGTTTCACGTCATGAGATAACGGTGCCATCATTGATTCCACTTGGCTGCGCTAACCTATGCTGATCCTGGAAGATAACTAGGCATGTTTTCATCAATCCCATTTGACTTGTGCAAAGTTCATTATGGATTTGGAAGCAGATGGGCTGTCTATAACTTCCACAGATATCTGATGTTCTGGATATATCTACTTCCATAATGTGCAATTACTTTAATTTAGAGTAGGAAAAGCAATTAGTAAAGTAAGTTTTCATAATCTATTTATACACATACATATGCTAACAAATATATATATATATATATATATTCTTATACAGATCACAATATAATAATATAATATAATGGGCATTATTTTCTCCTGAATTTTTCCTAAAATATTTATTTTTAATATACTTTTTTGGTGCATTGTAATTATGCATTATAGTGACATTCAATTTGACACAAACATACATGCACACAGCCCTTGATGTGGTTTCATCTGTATTCCACCCTACTCCCCCTGTCCCCATACATGTTAGTGAGATTCAAAGTGATATTTTCACATATGAACGTAGAGTTACCTGAACTGTTTCCTTAATCAATCTTCCTTTTATTCTTCCCCATCTCTCTTCCTTAGCCTCTTCCCACTATTCTATTAATCTCTCTCCTCATTTATCTGAAATGTCTTTTGTTTCCTATTTTATTTCTAACTTCCTCACATAAAAGCATACTTTTAAAGGTAAATATTGTAATTGTCCCATCTGTGTATATTTTTAATAAAATGTTTATGAGGTTCCCATTGTTCTCTGCCAGGGAATATGAATGATATATATGGGTTACAGACGGATAAATAGAGGTGATAGAGTTAATATTCACTGAGAATTTTAGTATTATAATGGTTACCTTGAAGCTGGAACTTGAAAGTAAATTTTGTATAATAAAACTATTGAACATTATTACTGTCATGAAATCATGGAGTCATTTTTGTAATTATTAAATGGATTAGTGATATAGAAAAAGTAATCAAAATTAAATAATAAGGTAATATCATATATATTTTATTCAGATGCCATAATTGAAGATAGCAAATAGCCTGTGTTTCTTGTCCTATTGGTCAGCGGGGCTTCCCACAGAAATGTCTAAAATGTTTTCTTATGCAACACTTGTCTTCTCTCAAGAGATTTCAAAGTTTTCCATAATTTGTAAAGATGGTATGTGTATTTTATTTAATTGGTTTATGATTTAGAAGACTAATTTTCACTAGGATTGTGTAATAATAAGATTTTCAAAGTAGTGCTAGTTACTCCCAAATTAAAATAGAATTTCACTCAGTGGTGAAAAGAAGTTATCCAAATAAAGAACACAAAGCAAGTGGTATGCTCCAAACAGATTCGATGGCAATTACACCAAACATTTAAGGAATAATACCATGTTTTATTTTGTTGTTGTTGTTGTTTGCAGTACTGGAAGTGGAACCCAGGGATATTCTACCTCCAAGCTACACCCCCAGCTCTATTTTTTAATTCTTTATTTTGAAACAGGGTTTCTCTAAGTTGCAGAGGGCCTCACAAGTTGCTGAGGCTGGCCACGAACCTGTGATCCTCCTGTCTCAGCCTCCAAGGTACTGGGATTACAAGCGTGCGCCGCCACACCTGGCTCTATAATGTCTCTCAGAAGAAAGACAAACTAAAATACTTTCTAAATCATTAAATGAGACCAAAATTATCCTAAGACCAAAACTATGCTAACACATTATAAGAAAGAAAAACTACACACCAATATTTTTTTCTAAACATAGATTTAAAAATATCAAAAACTCATTAAATAAAATCCAACAATGTATAAAAAGTATTATAAACCATTATCAAGTAGAATTTTTTTCCAAGTATGCAACGCAGATTCAACATTTGAAAGTCAATTCATGTGATCTAGTACTTCAACCTCAAAAATGTCAGAAACAAACTCTTGTTGTGTAAGCCACCCAGTCTATTGCTTTTTTGTTATAGTAACACAAACAGACTAAGATATACTTTATTAGGAAAACAATAAAATACCGTACCTATGTATTAGAATGGCTAAAATCCAAATCATTAAAAACACCAATGATACCAAAAACGTGGCACAACAAGCACTTTTTAGCTTGGGGAGAAATGCAAAATGATATACTGCTTTTTAGAACAATTTGAGAGTTTCTTTTAAAACTAATCATACTCTTAACATATAACCCAACATTTTTATGCTTTGTTATTTACCCAAATGAGTTGAAAATCTGTGTCCACACAAAACCCTCTACACGTGAATGTTTACAGTTGGTGTATATATATATAAGATTATATAAGATTTGAAAATTATATATATATAGTATATATATATAATTTTGGTATGATATATATATATATGTATATATATATATATAATTTTCAAATCTTATAAGAAAGCAAAATGTCCTCAACAGTTGCAAATAGAGAAGTAAACTCGTACCCCTTTACAGTGGGATATTGTTCCATGCTGAAAAGAAATGAGCTATCAACCACCAAAAGATAAAAATGAAACTTACTTGCTATTACTAAATTAAAGAATTGAATTTGAAAAGACTGCAGACTATGTGACCCAAATTATATAACATTCTGGAAAATACAAAATCATAAGACAGAAGAAAAGATCTATAGTTACAAGGGGCATGGACAAGATGTTGGGATGAATAGTCAAAGCATAAGGGGATTTAATGAAATAGGTAGTGAATCTATCCTGTACTATACAATAATGGTCGAGGTATGTTAGTATTAATTTATCAAAATTCACTAAGCATAAAGTACAAAAGTTGAACCCTACTGTAAACCATGGGCTTTGATCAATAATGATGTGCTAAAATTCTTTGTGTAAATATTCTCAGAATTTTAACAATACACCACACTGGTGAGGATTGCATATGAGGCCTCTGCTTTTTATTAAATTTAACTGTGAACCATAAATTATTAGAAAATAGAATGTGTTATTTTTTTTAAAAAAAGCAAGACATTCTTTGCTTTTTTTTCTCTACTGAAGCAGAAGAGAGTGCAACATTTTGAGGAGCAGAACCCGATTTTCTCTGTAGAAAGTTTTGCTTCAGATAATCTGGCCACAACTTGTTAATGTTTCCTTTATATGCACTGGATATAGTTAGCTGGTCCATGTTCATGAACCTTTATTTACTAGTATCCATCTTACCTCTTCTACTATATTCAGTACATTTTATAGAAAATTTAACTTTTTATTTGGAACAAAATTATTGCCCAGAACAATGAAGTAATAATATGTGTAATTGTTGAGACCAGACTGTTTCTTTTCTGCTCTATTCCAATATCCAAAAATGTGAAAGGTAGGTACAACTTATCTTTTAAATGGCATGGTCTCCTTCCTGAGTGATAATCAGCTTCTATAACTTTTATCTTCCAAAACAGGACAATTTAATAAATTCCCAATATATTATTCCATATTTGGATTAAAAGACTTACATTACTTTCTTCTTGAATAATCTTTGAGCTCTTTGCTTTATGAATGGAATGGTAATGATTTTAGAGCTTATGGCCTTCATTTTAAGCATCTGCACAGATGAATGTATCTAAAATACTCTGTATGGAGTTGGGAATTATGAAGTGGGACCGATTGGAGAGGACGACCTTTTCATTTTAAATCTTTGTGTAAATTGTCACTTCTTTGCAACAGCTGAGCCTGCATAACAAAAATGAGGCAGTCAGATGTTTAGTTCATGGAAAATGATTTTAGAAAGTGCACCTGCCATGCCATAGGCAACTTAAGAAAACTTGCTTGTTTTCACATCTAGCATAAATTATGCAAGGTATTCTTGGAACACAGTTTTGGTACAGTAGCCAGTTTAGATTTTAGTATTCATTGGCCATCTAAAGTTGGATAATAAACCTAGAGATGATCAATTTAATAGGCAATATGTATATGCCAAGAGATCTCGGAAATTGTATTCCTCAAAGTATGAATACAGTTCACAGAAAATGAGAGCATTTGAGAGACTGTGCACCTTATGGAGAGACAATGGCTTACATGGCTATGAATGTGGAATCTGAAGCCAAAATACTTGTAATGAAATCAAGTTTCTGTTACTAGCTCTGTGACCTTAGAAAACTCATTTTTTTTTTTCATTTGTGAAGCAAGCATCTACTTCAAAAGCTAACTATGACATTAAATAAATGAATACCTGCATGGTATACAGTAGGCTACCATGATGACACTGCTGGTGCTGGTGATGATGATGTTGGTGGTGGTGATAATGATTGTCACTTAGATGCATTTACTAATATATAAGTCACTTTGTTTAGCCCTTAGAGTTGGGTATAAAACAGTTGATTTTAGAGACATGACAGTTTTGTTCAGAAACAGAGGAAAACTTGATGAATTTGGACAAGATGGAGAGTAACCTGAATCAATGTTTGCTATTTTATTTTCTATTATCTACTTTTTTTTCTCTTTATTGTGGTGCTGAGCATGAATCCAAGGGCATTCTACCTCCAAGCTATACTCCTAGCTCTATCTTAATTTATTTATTTTATTTGGAAAAAAGGGTTTGGCTAAGTTTCTGGGAGCCTCGCAAAATTGCTGAGGCTGGCCTTGAACCTACAATCCTCCTGTCTCAGCTTCCCAAATACTGGGATTACAGACCACCACACCGAGCTCCACTATCTATTTTTAAACTTGCACTTTAGTTGGCACAATGCACACAAACAATGATCATTTTTGTTCCTTCCTTTATTTAAATCCATAATCATAATCACCTATTTGAGGGAATTAATGATAAGTGATTAATTGGAAGGAATTAGTGATTAGAGTGCATTATAGTAAGAGAGACCTGGTGTGTCAACACTCCTATTTTAAGTGGCGCATTTAACCTTTTTAAGTTCTTATAGCACATTTAAAAGTTGTGGCTTCTAAGTTATTATAGAAAATAAAAGAGGTAGTCCATGAGTGATACAACCCTGTTCTGATTCTTCTTGAAGATATGCTGGGAGAATTAAGTATAATAAAAAATGCACAATTATTATTTAAATTAGCATGAGAATTTGGGGGAGTTTGGAAGCTTATATTCTTTAAGATATTAAATAGAATTGGAATGGTCTCTGACACAACCTAGCAGCCATCACAAGGTCTCTGAATCAGACACAAATCAATTATTTACTCACAAAATGTGTTAGCATTGGTTTCTCATGCTCTGTTTCTTCATTGAGTGACATATCAGGGCAGATGTCATCTTTCATTTACAAGCAAGAGTTTATAGTATAGAAGAGAAACCCTGAAATTATCAGTTTCAGATCTTTCACAGGAATGATGCATACCTCCTTTCCTCTCCTTTTGCTCTCAATATTGCCACACCATTTCTGGGGAAAGAAATGGGAGGACTTTAGGTTGTTACTGTGCTTTGTAATATGAGCAATTAGACTTAAATTAGTTGTTATCATTATTATTGTTGTCCTCTGAAAATATGACCAAATGGTTCAAGGGAAAATAAACCTATAAATCTGGAATATTTCACTATCTTTCACTTTCAAGGTTTGTTTGCCACTCATTCATCCTTTCACCCAGGTTGTCAATCATTTTTGCTCAGCTTACTTTGATCATAAGGAACATGAACATATTCACATTGTCTCCTGATACATAGCAGGTGCCAAGCAAGAACTGACTGATTAGAGAAATGTACATTGAGACAAACATTTTGCTGTTGAAGAATATATGAAAAGCATGAAGTATCTATTTGTAGATAAGGTTTTTCTCCAGCTCGTCACACCAGTGGCATTTTTTGTCATAGTGCACCCATTCTGAGTTCCAGCCACAATGAGAGTATTCTTCTCTTGTGGTTTAATAACTTACCCCTAATGTTCTCTTGTTTTTTCATTTTTCTTCACAGGCAATGTTATGACTATTTTTTCAATTTAGCTCTGTGTACATCTTCCAGATTTTTTTCAAGAAGGAAAATTTGTTGGCCCTTTCTTTGTTCTTCCATAGTACTCTGCTTAACCATTTTCCTGTTTGCTCTTTGAATACACATAGAATTTATTCTAAGATAACTCACAGATTACAGAAATTTACCATACCACAAAAATTACTAAGTACTAATCATCAAATACATTTCTGTTACGTTAGGATTACAGACAAGTTCTATTTAGAAATTACTCCAAGAGCAATTTTTACATTTTTGTTTCACATTTAAAACCAATCTCATTTGCTTCATCCTCAAAACATCTTTATGTAAAATAAAAATAACACTGTAAGGAAGCCACAGTTATACCATTCCTGAGTATATATTTCCAAAGGAATTGAAGTGAGAATATTATAATGATCCATGCATACCCTTGTTTATAGCAGCACAATTCACAACAGCCGAAGTATGGAACAAGTTTAGATGTTTGTCAAAAGATGAACAGGTTACAAAACTGTGGTATATACACACAATAGATTTTTACTTGCCATAAAGAACAAAATTATAATATGTGCAAGAAAATGAATGGGACTAGAGAATATTTTTCTAGTAAGATTATCTAGTCTCAGAAAGTTAGAGGTCATAAGTTTTCTCTCATATGTGGAAGCTAGAAAGAAACTGGGAAACACAAGAAAGTTCAAATAAATGAGGAGAAATATCAGTAGAATACTGGCAGGAGATTTGAGGAGGGAGGTGGGAAGAAGAGGAGAGGAGACTTGATGAAAGAAACAATGCAAACAATCCTATGTACATTCCTGTATCTGTCAACACCAAGTGTAATATTATGAAAAGGGACAAGAAGGAGTGGGGTAGAAACCTGAGGGAAATGCTGTGTGTATGTGTATTTCTATCACACTGAACCTCAGTATGATTATGGTTACAGTGCACCAAGTTATAAAAAGAAGAATGTTACATAGAAAGTACACTCAAAAGGGTATTTAAGGGTTGAAGAGTGGCAAGTCATTTAGAGTATTATAATATGACCCGTAACTATCAATACTTCATGAATTAAAACTTAATTTTTTTTTTACCCATACAACACAAAATAAATGAAAAATTCCTCACTCCCAGATGATGTGTGTGAAATTCTAAGAATTCTTACAACTTATATATTAACAGGGTGGGTTGTAACTTCCTTGGCATTGATAGGCAAGTCTCACATCACCCTTAAAAAAGCTTATGCAGAATGTAAAAGGCCAGCGCGATGACTCACAGCCTAAAGGGTTACAATAATATCATACACTACTATCTATAGTTAATCATTTATCTATGTTAAAATGAGGTGTAATTTAAAATGAATAACCATAAAACTTCAAAAGATTATTTTTGTACCTTTTCAGTATCTAGTTTATCTGATAATCTTTTACTATCTATGTAGGAAAACTTATACATAGAAAACTCATACAATATATTTCTATTGTACTGTAGGCATCTGGGTATTCGCCTAACTCAATTCAATCTGAGGGTTTTTGTTTTTCATTGAAAGATATACAGAAAAGAGAATGAAGTATAAATGGAGAGTTTAATGAGTTATAACATTACCAAC
>PVLC010011910.1:0-45769 GCA_004027655.1 Graphiurus murinus
GAAAGCCGGGCGTGGTGGCACACGCTTGTAATCCCAGCATTTGGGAGACTGAGACTGGAGGATCCGGGCTCGTAGCCAGCCTCAGCTGCTTAGTGAGGCCCTCTGCAACTTAGTGAGACCCTGTTTCAAAATAAAGAATAAAAAATAGGGCTGGGGGTGTAGCTCAGAGGTAAAGTGCCCCCCCCCTCATTCCATCCCCAGTACCGCAAAAAAAAAAAAAAAAAAAAAAAAAAAAAAAAAAAAAAAAAAAAAAAAAAAAAAAAAAAAGAGTTTTTTCAGAAAAATTATGAGCTGGGATTTATAAGGTCATTGACATTTGAGAAATACTTAAGCATATTCATTCACCAGCATCTACTGCTTGTATCTTAATCTTACGCTGTAGTTGGGCTGCATTTTTTATTACAATCATCTGGAGCCCTCATGGTTTTACTTTGGATACTTCTATTGACAGGGAAGGGGAAAAGTTTGTTTCTTTAGCTTTCACCACCCTGCCCCTTTAAAAATTCTTTTCTCTTGGGAAATGGCAGGATAATGTGTACAATCTATAAAATAAATAATGGAGCATGCTCAAGAAAATACAAGTGTGGATGGAAGAAGATGTAACTCTTTTTCCTCTAAAATGTTAAGTTGAACAAACAAAAACTCACTCTTCCATCAATATGCATGTTCCTTACCTTTTATAAAGTACACAAAGAAGACTTGGAGAGAGAAGAATGAAACTTGTTAATAAAAAGTCTGGTGAGGGTTTTCATGACTTACAAGAGTCAGAGTCATTCTCTGTCTCTTTCTCTGTCTGTCTGTCTGTCTCTCTTTCTCTTTCAAGCAAGGGCCTAGAAGAAATCTTCCTTGGGAGAAGACAATCAAATTTAGGTTCTAGCTTACCTTGGAATGCTTATTCTAGAATAATAGAATGTTATATCTTAAAGTGATATTAAAGATGTTCCAATCTGTTCCTTACCTTTTATGGGTGAAAGACTTTCAGGAGAAGTTAAATAATTTCTCAGGGATTAATATTAATTGATAGATAATTAGGCTAAAAGTTTGGTTCCTATTTCTACTTTGTTTTTTCACTATTGTCTTTCCCATTATTGGACTGAATTTTTTCATAGATCTTGCCAGGTTTTCTTAGTAGTTTACTAGAGCAAATAGGAGCAGTTATAACTCCTCTTCTCCCCTCCCCCCTTCCTTCTTCCCTCTCCTCTCTTGTATTGGGGATTGTGCCCAGAGGCATTCCACTTCTAAGCTACACCTTCAGCCCTTTTTAGTTTTCATTTTGAAAAAGGGTCTCTTTAAGTTGCTGAGGTCTCCGGAAATTGCTGAGACTGGCCTTGAACCTGCAATTCTCTGGCTTCTCCTATCTCAGCCTCCCAAGCGCTGGGATTACAGGCATGAGCCACCATTTCTAGCTCAGTTATAACATTTCTAAGATAATATTTGGAGAAGAAAGACCCTTTCATTCCATTCATTGAGACTTCTGGAAAAAATAAAAGCAGATTTTTAAAAAGATAGTTTACTATTATTACATAATACAAATACATTAAATGCCTTAACTTTCCTTTGTGCTGATGGCAGTATTGGTTCATTTTTGTTTGTGGGCCCTTAGATGAGTTGGACAGAACGCCACCTTGATAACTCTGGAAACCTAGTGGGTTTTTATCATATTACATAGCCCTCTGGCCTATATTGAAGTTATAGAGAAGTTAGGAGAAGACTCTAGTGTGTTTCTTTTACACCATAAATAATTATAGATGGCATTCACTGATTACTTACTGTCAGACACTGTGCTAAAGTTTTCACGTGTACTTTAAAATTTGTCATACATTTCTGTGGAAGAGGCTGTTATTATCTGTATTTTATAGATGAAATTGAAACACAAGGAACTTGTTCAGTATTATACAGCTAGTGAGAAGTCGACATCAAACAGATTTTTTTAAATGTTTTTAATTCCTTTCCACTGCTTCCCACATAAAAGTGTTACAGAGTAACAGTATAAAGGATCTAGACTTTCCTAAACAAAATAAGGGGTAGCCATTTCTGTTATAAAGTGATTTAATGAGAGATTTCTTTTAAGAAGCAGGTTTTCAGTAGGCATGGTGGCACAGGCCTGTAATTCCATTAATTCTAGAGGCTAAAGCAGGAGAATCACAAGTTGAGGCCAGCCTTGGTAACCTAGCAAGACCCTGTCTTAAAATAAAACATAAAAGGGGCAGGGGATGTAGCTTAGTGGTAGAATGCCCCTGGGTTCAATCCCCAGTACCACAAAAGAAAAAGACAGGGAGGGGGACTGTTTCATAGTACTTGCTAACTGTGTTTTTGGGTCAAAAACCTAAAGGGAGACATCTTTTGGGGTAGGGATGTTCTGTTACTTTTTTTCTGTCACCTAATGAGTCATGGGGCTGCCTTTGGGTTAGTGGCCTATTGGTCTAGCTATTATTCTTCCTTTGCCAACAGTAGTTTAGCCTTGCCCAAGGTGGGGAAGTTAACTTGATGGACACATTCAGGTAATCTTTCTGTGTAAGTGCTTACTCAATAAATATGCAACTTTTAGAAATACCCAATAGATGTATTATATAATATATCATATGACACTACACAACATTATATAATGTATTATATAATAACATGTTTTATATAATAGATATAAAACAAGGAATACATATGTTAGTTTCAAAATCTGCATATTATATACATACTAAAAATAAAATGTAGCCAGGTATGGTGGCACATGTTTGTAATCCCAGTACTTGGGAGGCTGAGACCAGAGGATCCAGGTTCTTGGCCAGCCTCAGCTACTTAGGTCCTTTGCAACTTAGTGAGACCCTGTTTCAAAATAAAGAATAAAAATAGGGTTGGGGGTGTAGCTTGGAGGTAGAATGCCCCTGGGTTCAATCCCCAGTACAACAAAAAATAAAAGTGTGTGGGTATGTAGTGCTGGGGATCAAATCCAGGGCTTTCCTTGCTCATTCTAGGTAGGTGCTCTACTACTGAGCAACACCCCCAGCCCTATATATTATATTTTGGGTGTGCATTATTATTTTATCTGTTTGATAATTCTTAGGAGGTAGGTATGACTTAGAGCCTCATCCATCTTTAATTGCTTAAGGATATTTATGTGCTTATTAATGATCTTGAATGTCCTGTTGATGCATTTTGGGTTGCATCACCATGTGACGTGGTTTTAAATTATTAATTCCAGTTGGCTTGGTGGTGCATTGCCTATAATCCCAGGACTTGGGAGGCTGAGACAACAGCATTGCAGGTTCAAGGCCAGCAGTGCTCAATACTTAGACTCTGTTTCCAAATAAAAAATAAAATAGGGCTGGGAGTGCAGCTCAGAGATAGAGTGCCACTGGGTTCAATCCCTGGTAAAATACACCCTTCCTCCCCTTCCCCCACAGATTATTAATTCTATTCTAAGATTATTGCCAACATTGAAGCAAAAGATTTTTTGTTGTTCTTTATGCATCTTAAATGGATGGGAAAAATAATTCCTTACCACATTTCTTTTTTCCTTCAAATAATTTTTATATAGAAAATGTAATGTTCATATTACACATAATGCTTAGTTATTTGTATGGATATGTTTTTAGTAGCTTAAAAAGTTTATTGCTGCACCAGGGCTGTGCAGTTATCTAGATGGGATGTGTTCTACTTGTGATTTTCATAGTTTCTTTTAATTCATAGCTAAAAGTGATCACCATGTGATTAGAAGTGGCTCAGTATTAATGCTTGCTGCTGGATTTTTTCTCTTATGGTTTTAATGTTTTGAGTTAACTATTTCCTGAGTTGGTCATAAAAAAACTGTAGTGTATGAATAAATAAAAGAGTGATGGTGTTAGTAAAAGTTAAGTGTCCATTTTTCTGAATTTTGAGCTTATTGAGCTTACTAGGGTACAGATAGCTAAAGATAAGTTCTGAAATTTGTTTTCTTATATGTATGTTATATATGGGAAAGGCTTTTTTTTTCTTTTGGAACTGGGAATATACCAGGCATATTCTATCTCTGAGTTACATTCCCAGCCCCTACTTTTTAAATACTTTTATTGGTGCATTGTAATTATACATCATAGTGATAATGCAAGGGATACAATCATACATGCACACACTGTTTCATGTATTACCCTCACATCCCACCACACTCCCCCTCCTCCTTCCCTGAACATGTTAGTGAACATGTTATATCCTGTTTATATCCTGAACATGTTTGTATATGGACATAAGACTTATTTGAACTGTTTCCTTCTTCTGTCCTCCTTTTTCCCTTTCCCAATTCCCTTCTACTGTTCTTCTGGTCATTCTACTTATTTATATTAAGTCCCTTTTGTTTCTTATTTTCTCTCTAGTTTCTACATATGAGAGAAAACATATAACCCTTGACTTTCTGAGAGTGTCTCATTTCACATAGCATAATATTCTCTAGTTCCATCCATTTTCCTACAAGTGACATAATTTTGTTCTTTATGACTAAGTAAAATTCCATTGTGTGTATATACCACCTTTTCGTAATCCATTCATTTAAAAACTTGCTTACTCTTGTACTAGGATGGAGCATCATTTATTTACATTGTCCCTGTTGGAAATCTAGGTTTACAGCCTATTTCAAACAGTGAATATTCTTGGACAGATATATTTGTTCTAATGTGTGAAATAAGCTTAAATGATGACTAGATGGAGGGAGTGAGGATTAAAGTGAAGAGAAAATGTTTTCTAGACTAAGTGAATGATGTGTAGTTTGAAAAACACTGCTGGAGACAATGGCCAACTGTTGGTCGGGGAGAAGTAGTTTTGTTTCTGTGCTGTGAAGGTATGCCACTCCTGCTTCTTGAACCAATGCTGGAGTATCTCATTTTATAGTGGCATCTCTTTCCTGAATATTTTATAGATATTTTCTTATTTTAGAAATTTAAAAGCTTTAAAAAATAAATTTTACTAGATGGAGACATAAACTGTTAAAGGTCATACAGAGGTGAAGTGGGTAGCTATGGAAATAACATTTATATCTTAGCTGTCCTTTGCTTAGCTCTTTTGCACAAGAATATTTTACTAAGTATTCAAAATAACTTTTTGGCAACTAGTCTCCCCCTATTATTCATTTAAAATGAAATTTGTTTCCTTTTAAAAATAGCTATTGGAATTATTGCTAGTTTATCATGTAGGTATATGAAAATGGCATAGGACTGTGGAATAACTCAGGGGTAAATAGAGTACTTGCCTAGCACATGTGAGGCCATAGCTTCTATCCCTAGCAACGCAAAAAAGCATAGGCGAATTCATTTTGTTATATATTACTTAGTGTAAAATTTTATCTTTGAAAAGTTTCAGTTTCAGCTATTTTGCTTCAGACAAATCCAATTTGGAATGTTGCTCTGTAGTATGCTATCAAGTGCTAACTAGAATTATAATTTCCTCATACCCTTTTGCCAATAAGAGTATCAGGATTACTATTTAGTTTCTGTTTTTTGCATAATCTTACCTCTGCTCACTTTTCTGTATTAAAATTATATTTATTAAAATAATTAGTCTTTATTAATGTTTGGTGCTGATTTTTAAAAGATACAATACTTTTGAAACAAAATGATGTGTTAAAAATAAGTAATGTCTTTCGGTATTACCTCTAAAAGTAAAGGCCTCCTTTGGTTGTCAATAAGGCTTTGTCATTTGGTTGCATGTGCTGTTTTCTAGAAATCTGATTCTTTATGAGGCTCAACTTTTAAAATTTCTTCATTATTTGGGAGGCAAGATTTTGGATGATTTTATTTGCTTAGTATCTTTTCTGTATTTTCTAAGATTTTGCCTGAAAACTCATTCATATCTTAAAAATACATGCTAAAAAGCTCTAATTAGTGTTATTAATTTGCATAATATTAATGCGTTGAGTAAATCAGCTGAATTTATTCTCTCATCGTAAATAATGATCGTGTTGCCTGGTGTATTGCATGATTATGAAGTGTTTATTCTTTATTCTAAGGTAATTGTTACTTTATGTGATGTATGTTTATGTGAAATATATGTGTGTATATATATATGTGTGTATAAATTTTATTTTATTTTTGTAGTACTGAGGATTGAACTCAGGGGTGCTCTACTATTTAACTACATACCCAGCCTTTTTTATTTTGAGAGGGGTATCTCACTAAGTAGCCAACCTCTTGCCTCATCCTCCCAAGTGGCTGAAATGATAGGTGTACACCACTGTTCCTAGTCGTGAAGTATAATATTTTAAACATTCATATCTAGCTTCTCAGAGTGAAAAGTTATTTTTCAAGAGTAAAGTATACACTTTAGCACAAATGGAATAACTTAATTTTATACTTTACTTTTCTAGGGCTGCTTTAGAAGAAGTAGAAGGAGATGTGGCAGAATTGGAACTAAAACTTGATAAGGTAACTTTTACATCTTTACTTTTTAAAGCATTCTTATTTTTCGTAAATAACAATTAGTACAGACAGCACTTGTTGGTTCATATTTCTTTGTGTCTTTATGAGATTAAGTACTTTTATCCCAGTTTCATGTATGAGAAAATTAAGGCTGGAGACATTAATTAGCTTGCTTTTTTCAAAGTCTAATCTAAGGGTGAGAATGAGAATTTGTAACCACATCTGACTTGTAGAGTGCACTAAACATCTTTTATATGGTTGGAAGTTTGTTTCTGTCTTTTCCATTTAAAGTATTACAACAATCTTTCTTGATGCTCTGTAGATTTCATACATAACCTGACTATTCTTATTTATAAATTTAAATGTGGTCAGGTTCAAAACTAAGTTAATTTTAGAATAGTCATTCCATCTCTTTGCCATTGTGGTTTGTGCTCCTTATTCAGTTTCTCACCATGTCTTCTCACTAGACTTTCAAGATCAAGTGATTTCTAGCCAAGAAACAAAAGCAAAACTGTCTCATTCCCCAGTAGATTTAGATGAAAACTGGTAATAAAATCAGGTACAACTCCAAGAGGAGACATTGTAGGAGAACCAAGCTGGGTCTATAAAGAATTAGACATGAGATGGCACACATATTATGCTGTATCAGGGTCGTGATCATCTTACTGTATCAGGTTGAAAATGTCACCACTGGACAGTTGCGCATACTTAATTATGAATCTTGTCTCCAGCTATGAAAGATACATAGTACTGGGTTCAGTTGTTTCAGTAATAAATATGTGAAACCTTAAAAAAAAATAATCCATTTTTAATCCAATGCCGCAAATGCTTAAAATACTTAATAATTGATATAGTCAGATTTTATGTAAAAGGATAAATGTACATTGATTCATACTTTCTATATTAAATATTGATAATATTTTTATATATCTCTCCAAGAAGCATTGTCTGCTACAAACCAGGGAAAAATATTAGAATGAGTAAGATACAACTTCTGCTTCACTCGTTCAGACATTCTTCTGCAACTGTTGTTCAGTGAAATATCTCTCTTAATTTCTGGAAATAAGTCATATGTATATATTTGAAATACCTTTTCTGAAATTTTTTTTCTAGTTGTATAATTACTTTTATAAATGGTATTGTAGTGTAAAGCAGTGCTTCTTAAATTTTTTTTTTTTTTTTTTTTGCGATACTGGGGATTGAACCCAGGGGCATTCTACCTCTGAGCTACACCCCTAGTCCTATTTTTTAGTCTTTAATTTGAAACAGGTTCTCGCTAAGTTGCGGAGGGCCTCACTAAGTAGCTGAGGCTGGCCTCGAACCTGGATCCTCCTGTCTCAGCCTCTCAAGTACTGGGATTACGAGTATAATCCCACACCCGGCTGCTTCTTAAATCTTACTGTGCACAAAATCACCTGGGGATCTTATCTTGTGAAAATACAATTGGGGTACCTGAAATTCTGTTTTTCTACTAGATTCCAGGTGACACCGACTTATGGACCATACTTTGGAGAGTAAGGATAAAATATACGTATTAATTAGGCTGAACATTCTGAGGAATATTCTCAAATGTTTGAAATTATGAACCAATTATGTTACTATAAAATACAGATAATATAGAAATTACATAAAGCAATATTATTAGTTATATATGTGAAAGTTAAAATTTTAGAAAATGTTTAGTAATGTTATTCTTATATAATTCCTAAAGTACTGTAAATCATAATATATTTTAGATATTTATAATAATTCTGTGAGGTAGGTAGGACAAGTATTATTCCCATTTTTCTAGATGAAGATACCCAAGCCCAAGAAAGCAACAGAAACTTGTCTCAAATTACCAAGTTAGAAGAGGCAGAACTGGAGCCAGAACCCCTGTGCTTTTGTTATTAGTTCAGTACTCTTGTGCACCACTCTGCATCAGTGTCCATGTTGGGGAACACATGCCTCGTGGATGTTTTTGAGGAACAGTAGAAAGCTTCTAGGCAAATGTTTTTAAGAAATTAGTATTTTTATTTTTAGGTAAGTGTATTATTTTCAAAATCTTTATTTTCTACTAAAATTATATATATGGGATTTTCAGTACTCTTTAATCATCATCATTATTATTACAATTATTATTTTACCCTAGGCATACATTTATTTTCAGACTCTCTTTGAAGTAAAGTTTTAAACCCTAAAGGTCAATAATAGAAGATGTGCTTTTGATTTTACAGTAAATTTACCAGAGAGTTTATTAAACTAGCAAGGCTTTTCAGAAAATCAGAGTAGTGTAATAAAGATGTCAGGCCTTTTTAGGCAGAACTGCATCTAAATTATATGAAACACTCTGTGTGTTTGTGTGTGTGTGTGTGTGTGTGTGTGTACCTCAAAATTTAAAGTACCTGGCTATTCAGATAGAATCCACTGACATTGTTTTTGCTGATGGCTTTGCTTACATGAGTAATTTTTTTCTTTGTCTCATTTTTTTGGCGATTAGGGCACTGGTAGGATTTTAAAACCAGTGCACTCAAATTTAAAACAAATTATTAAAATGTTGGCATTCAGTATTAAGAATCTAAGCCCATTCCAGAGTCATTTTTTACCTGAAGGACTACTAAGGGCATGGTAGAAACTTGACAGCATTTAAAATCCCCCCCCCCACCAGTTCCGTAAGTACTTTTATAATTCTCTCGTTTAAAATATGATTGCCTTATGCTGGGCGTGGTGACACACACTTTTAATTCCAGTACTCTGGAGGCCTGAGACAGGAGGATCAAAGGTTTGCGGCCAGCCTCAGCTACTTAGTGAGGCCCTCCATAACTTAGTGAGAACCTGTTTCAAAATAAAGACTAAAAAAAAAAAAAAAAAAAATAGGGCTGGATTCAATTGCCAGTACTTAAATAAATAAATAAATAAATGCCTTATAAAATGTACTTTTCCAAATTCTTAAGCTATTATGTATCATTCTTACTTTAGAATTATCAAGTGAGTTGGCAGAGAGCCTGAGAAACCAAGAAATGGTTGTTAGTGAGGGTGTGTCATTGAAGGACTAATGGTGGGGAAGGGTTGCCCTAAGACTAATTTAGTGATTTCATAACTTTGTGCAAAGCAAGTTCCACCTATAGTATCATTGTAGATCATGCCAGTGACAGGTTAAACTAGCTTGATGACTTAGCTTATATCTATTTTGCTTGTAATGTATACTGCCAGTAGTCACATTCTTTCTCATGAGTAATGCTTCATGGAGCCACATTGTGTACTGGTCCAATTATTGGTCATGCTGCTAGGTGTTTTGGCATTGGACATATTGTAGTTGCCATCTAGATATAATTTCTGTACCTTTTACATCTTTTCACTGGTATGCTTGTTTCCTGTTTGTTAGGTAGACACCCTCTAAATGTCAGCTCAAGTGCTACCAAACTTTGGCTTTTTTTCTTCTGTGGCATTGTTACTGGCACATGCTTCCATTTAAACTATGATAATGTTATTGTCATTTTTGCTTTGTAACATAGCCCAGTAATTGAGAGCACAAAGCCAGGAGCTGCCTGTGTTTGAATGTGGCTCTATCACCGTGTACATGAGTGACCTCTTCAACCTTTCTGTGCCTCCGTTTCTTCATCTCCTAAATGGGGGACATAAGAGTATCTATATATCTGTCATAGAGTTCTTGTGAGAATAGGGTTAGATAATGTATGTAAAGTGCTTAACTTGGTTCTTCTTATATAGTAAAATCAAGATAAGTGATGATGTTTCTTTAATAGATTATTAGCTTGTTGAAGACAGAGATTGTCTTTAAAACAAAACCACATTTGTTGTGCACTTATTGGGTCCAAAGCCCTATACTTACTTATATTATCCCTAATCTTCACAACAGTTTTGCATAGTTGGTATCATCTCCAATTTACACATGAAAAAAATGAGAATTAGGATGCTACTTTCTTAGAGGTAGTCAGCAAAGAAATTGTTTGTATTTCTATCATCTGACAAGGTGTCTGGAGTAGAACATTGTTGAATGAATGAATTAGGGCTACTAGTTTGATAATTTTGACCAATTTGACATTTACTCTCAGGTTAACAATCTTCCCATTTTGGGGGGCTTATATTACTCATTTGTAATCTCATTCATTACTGTCATCTAATAAGGCAAAGTCTCAGTGTCTCTCCATTGCAAAGCCAGGACTTCTTCCTGGGGAGCTGTGGTGTGTGTGGCTCTGCCTGTGACAATTTTCTCTTTTTCTGAGGCCTGTGATGGTGACCTCTATGCAAATTTGGCTACCTGTTTTCAGGTTGTCTTCTGTGCCTCATCACTGCCAGGTGTCATCTCTTGGGTCTGGAATGCTGATAGCCTGCTTTCTGACCTGAATCTCTCGTCCTTCCAGTTCTCAGCCTCATTGCTGCTTCTGTTCTTCAAGCTTACCTAGACCTCTGGTCTTTTATCCCATATCCTGGTGATATTTTAGATCCTTATAAAATTAACTTCAGTGGACTTTTTGAGAATTTATTTTTTGTGGTACCGAGGATTGAATTGTACCTCCAAACTATACCCCTATCCCTTTTTTATTTTTTGTTTTGAAACAGGGTCTTGCTAGGTTGCTGAGGGTCTTGCTCTGTTGCTAAGACTGTCCTCAAACCTGTAATCCTCATGTCTATAATCCCAAGTACTGGTGTGCACCACCATGCCCAGCTTGCTTTTTTATTTATTTGTTTTTTAATGGTACCAGACTTTGAACCTAGGGATGTTCTATCACTGAGCTACACCCTCAACTCTTTGTTTTGAAACAGGATCTCACTAAGTTGGCCAGGATGGCTTCAAAACTGTGATCCTATCTTAGCCTCCAAAGTATTAGGATTATAGGTTTGTGCCACCATGACTGGCCTTCAGTATACTTTTTTTTGGTAAACTTTTTCTATCAAGATAAAATTGACCTAACATGAAACCCACCATTTTCAAAGTGGTTTATAATATAGTCATGGTGTTGTATAGCCATCACCACTATGTAATTCTAAAATAGTTTGATTATCTCAAAAAGAAACCCTATCCCTGTTAGAAGTCACTCCCAATTCTCCTTGCCTTCATCCTCTGGAAACCTACTCTACTTTCTGTTTCTATGGATTTACCTATTCTGTACATTTCATATAAATGGAACCATACAATATTTGGCCTTTTGTGACTGCCTTATTTCACTTAGCTGAAGATTTTTAAGGTTCATCAGAGCTATAGCATGCATAGCACTTCCTTTTTATTACGGTGATATATGCTGTTACTTACCACATTTGTTTATCTAGTCATTGGTTGATGAACAATTGTGTTGTTTGTTTCTTTGGGGGGCGCATTATGAATAATGCTACGATTAGCCCCTTCAATCTACTCTTAATTTTACATTATTTGATTCTCTTCAGAGTATATAACACTTATTCTGCAGAATTCACACTATTTTTTTTTTTTTTTTTTTTTGAGATGAGATCTTGCTGTATTGTCTAGGCTGGTCTTGAACTCTTGGGTTCAAGTAATTCTCTTGCTGCAGCCTCCCAAGTGCTGCAACTGTGGGCACATGCCACCGTGCCCAGCAGAACTCCCATTGTCCTGTCTAACCATCTCTATTTTCTGCCCTATACCTAGACTATAAAGCCCTTCTAAACCAGTTGGTGGAGCTACGTATCCCTGAAATTTTGGACACAAAATAATTTTTACAAAATGCAATTAAGTCCCTCTCTTGTTACCTTTAGTGGCTCTTTAATACTTCACTGTTTTCAAGATTAACAACTTTGTTCTTCATTCTTGTTCCTAATCTAGAAATTTAGAGTCTGTTCTTTTTAGTTTTTCCTCCCATTAGAGTAACTATCCCTTTCCCTGTATAATTCCAAAGTTTCTATCTCCTCAGGGGTTTGCTTTTGCTATCTCTTCCTTTCTGTTTATCTTCAGTAGATAAAGATATTCAAGGTTGTTTCTTAGTAAAACAAAACAAAAGCAAATATCAGTGAGACTTCCCCTCTGGCATAGAAGCACAAATCTTTTCAGCAATTACTAGTTGTCTTTAAGGTCTTTATGTGTGAACCATTGATAAGTCTCACCCAGAAGAAAAATTTGTTGAGGTTAATGTTATCCAGGCCCAGGTAGATGGTTAAGCAGGGCAGCAGGATTTGAACCTAAGCCTACTGAGCTGAGACTGTGTTTTATCCATGCTGTGCTGTGCTATTAACCTGCCCCTCTCTCTACTTTTACTGGAACTTTTAATTATTTTTGAATTATTTGATTTTTGAATAAGTAATACCATCTGTGTGATACAAAATCAAAGGTAAAAAAATGTGCCCAGTGAAAATTAGTTATCTTATAATCAATTTGCTAGTAGAGTACACTGACCTAGTTTCTTATGTGTCCTTGCAGTAAATTTCTAAGCATATGAAAGATTATATGGACTTACACTCTTCGGTACAAATGATCTTCCCATTCTAACAAAAATATTAGTTCTATTTTATATTTTGATTTTTCTTTATATGTCTTGGATATTGTTGTTATTAATCATAGAGCCATCCCTTTGTGTGTACACACTGGGGCAACCCAGGGCAGTGTGCATGCTAGGCAAGAGCTCTACCACTGAGCTATAACCTTCAGCCCCACGAGTGGGACCGGGTTATCCCACAACACTATCTCCCCTTTTTATGGCTGAATTTTATTATATTTTATGGATAAATCATTATTTATCTAGTTGTCTACTGATAGACACTTAAGATTACAACCTGTATTTTACCATGACTGCAAAAAATAGCTTCAGATATGTCACATGGCTTATGTGCAAATGTATCTGTATGATACATTTTTAAAAGTGAAATTGCTGGTGTGTGTGTGTGTGTGTGTGTGTGTGTGTGTGTGTGTGTGTGTGTATGTGGTTTTTTTTTTCAGCACTGGGGATTGAACCCAGGGGCATTCTACCTCCAAGCTACACCCCTAGTCCTATTTTTTATTCTTTATTTTGAAACAGGGTCTCACTAAGTTGTAGAAGACCTCACTAAGTAGCTGAGGCTGGCTGTGAACCTGGATCCTCCTGTCTCAGACTCTCAAGTACTGGGATTACAAGCCTGCGCCACCACACCCGGCTGGTATGTGTGTTTTAAAGTTTGACAACTCTTGCTAAATTGCCTTCAATAGGAATATTACCAATAAATTACCAATTTATCTTCCTACCAACAATGTATAAGAATACCTTTTTGCCTTTATTTACCTTCCCTAAACAGCATCTAATCACATTTTTTATCTTGGTTTTTCTGTAAAAAATAGTAATTTCCATTAACCCAGAGCTGCTCTCCCTCTGAGCTATACCTGTAGCCCTTTTTATTTTTTATTTCGAAACAGGTTCTCTCAAAGTTACTGTTTTCTGGCCTTGAACTGCAATCTGCAATCTTCCTATCTAGAAGTATTTTATTTTTATATAGTCAAATTTATCAATTTCTTTTTCCTGTGAGGTGTTTTTTGTTTGTTTGTTTTTGTTTTTTTGTGGTACTGGGGATTGAGCCTAGGGGCATTCTACCTCTGAGCTACACCCCCAGACCTATTTTTAAATTTTTATTTTAAAACAGGGTCTTACTAGATTAATGAGAGTCTCATTACTTGCTGAGGCTGTCCTCAAACCTGTGAGCGTCCTGTCTCAGCTTCCCAAGTACTGGGATTACAAGTATGGGCCACCATGCCTGGCTTTTTCTGTGGTTTTTGAGGTTTGCATCCTGTTCAGAAAAGATTTTTTCCCATTTTGAGGTTGTAAAAGAATAATACTCCTGTTTCTTTTTCTTTTTCTTTCCTTTTTTTTGCGGTACTGGGGATTGAACTCAGGGGCATTCTACCTCTGAGCTACACCCCCAGCCCTATTTTTTATTCTTTATTTTGAAACTGAGTCTCACTTAAGTTGCGGAGTGCCTCACTAGGTAGCTGAGGATGGCCTCAAACCCGGGTCCTCCGGTCTCAGCCTTCCGAATGCTGGGATTACAAGCGTGCGCACCACGCCCGGCTCTCGTTTCTTTTTCTGTTTTTTTTTTTTTTTTTGGTACTAGGTACTAGGAATTGAACCCAGGAGTATTCTACCTTCAAGCTACACTCCTACCCCTTTTTATTTTTTATTTTTAAACTGAGTCTTGCTAAGTTGCTGAGGGTCTTGCTAAGTTGCCAAGGCTGTCCTCAAACCTACCATCATCTTACTTGTTTCCCAAGTATTGGGATGCACCACCATACCCTGCTTCTGATTTTGTATATTTATGTTTAAATCTCAACTTAGTTCAATTTGGAATTTGGAATCTTTCCTTTTATTTTTCCCCTTCAGATGGTTATCCAGTGTCTCTAATGTATTTATTAGATTTCCCCCCCCCCCTCATTGCTGGGATATTACTTTAATAAAATACTGCATATTTTTATCTGTTTCTTGATTCTGTATTCTATTCCACTGATCAGTTTGTTTATTTACATTCACTACCAGACTTCCATTTATTGTTCTTTTGTGATATATTTTAATAATCATGTAGGGCTAATGTTCTTACTTTGTTACTTTAAAAAAAATAATTTTCTACTATTTTATGTTGGTTACTCCATATGAACTTGAGGATCAGTTTTTCTGCTAAGGTATTTTATATTGTAAATAGCAGACCATTTTAAAGACATCTCTTCCAGTATTTCTTTTCCTTTCTGTGGCAATGGGGATCTAGCCCAGGGCCTCATACACACAAGGAAAGCTCTCTACCACTGAGATATATCCCCAGCCCTGCTGGCATTTCTTATAGTGGTTTCTGTGGAACATAGGTCCTATGGGAATAATTTCACAGCAAAAATATTTTTGAGAAATGCTGAATTTTTCCTCTTTTGTTACACATTAATATATCAAAAGCTCTTGGGGTGGGGGTATAGTTCAGTGCTAGAGCACTTGCCTGGCATGCATGAGCCACTGGGATGGATTCCTAGCAATGAAAAAAATAAGTGTGTGTTTTGTTTACAAGTTTAGCAATATCTTGTGCGACCTTTTCTAGGATTAATTCCCTGATTTCCACAGTCTGGTCAAGCATTCTTTGTTTACTCATGCAGTGTTTTTTTTTTTTTGTAACCCAGGGGCATTCTACCTCCGAGCTCCATCCCCAGCCCTATTTTTATGAAACAGGGTCTCACTAAGTTGCAGAGGGCCTCACTAAGTAGCTGAAGCTGGCCGTGAACCTGGATCCTCCAGTCTCAGCCTCCCAAATGCTGGGATTACAAGCGTGCTCCACCACGCCCGGCTTACTCATGCAGTTTTGTCATAGAATTTTTGTCTGTGCTCTATGAAATTTGTTTCCTTCTGCTTGTCTACTGGTTACAATTAGCAGAGATTATATTTTTAACTTCTGTTTCTCTAGGCCTTAGGACAACAGTTTTAAATTATACTCTTGAGATCCTTTAGGAGTTTTCTGAAGTTTTTTTTTTTTTTTCCTCTTTATCCTTTTTTTGGTGTCCCTCTTTTTACTCGCTTGAATATCCTTTCCTTCTTCCAGAACAGCTCCACTTTTATCTGTTTTTAATATTTGACATTCACCCAAGATTCTGTTTACAGAAAACTTTCTATTTCAGAATGAAAGGAAGAAGTAAAGGAAACAAGAGAGATAAGGAGGAAAAGAAAGGATTGGGGAGACAGAGATGGAGAGAAAGTGGAAGAGAGAGAGTTGGAGGTGGGGTGGAGAGAAAGAGGGAGAGCGAGAGCGAGCAAGAGAGACTGACTGACTCAGACCTGAGGCTAGCACAATGCCTGGAACAGTAGGCATTGGAGAAATTTTTTTTTTCAATTGTGGTGGATTAATCAGTTCAGATGTCAGATTTGATAGAATGATACTGAATGATTAGCATGAATAACCTACCATACCAGTTTACTCACCTTTCCTCCAACATACCACAGTTTAAAATAGAAAAGTTAAGTATCTTTTCATTTTATTGCTATGAGGTACTTAATACATCTTTGAGTTATTTTATGGGACTGAATTTGACTTGATAAAATGACTTTTTTGTTGTTGTTGTTACCGATGGCCTCTGGGTCCTAAAAGGTCTACTGTTTGGGTACAGCTTTCCTGAAAATTTACTTCAGAAGCCAAAGGAATAAAGAAGAATTTTAAGTTAGTCTGTTTTGGGTTTGTTGATGAAGCATAATTTGTCTTAACTAAGTTAAGTCATGTTGTTATTTAATACTTGTTCAACTAAGTAATTTGTAAAATTACTGTAATTTGTAAAATTTCAACCTGATGTAATTTTTTTCTTTTTCAGCTTGTGAAGCTTTGTATTGCCATGATTGATACTGGAAAAGCCTTTTGTGCTGCAAATAAACAGTTCATGAATGGGATTAGAGACCTAGCACAGTATTCTAGTAATGATGCTGTAGTTGAGGTTAGTATGATTACCATTATTGTAGTTAAAATGATAAATGCAATAAGACCTTACATGTACCCATTTAATTTATTAATAGTTTTAATGATACTTAAAATTATAAGTAGAAAAACTATCACTCCTTGGTACTCTTTTAATA
Organism: Graphiurus murinus; assembly: GCA_004027655.1. Lineage (NCBI taxonomy): Eukaryota > Metazoa > Chordata > Mammalia > Rodentia > Gliridae > Graphiurus > Graphiurus murinus. The sequence goes on from PVLC010011910.1 coordinate 16,880, forward strand.
CTCGTCTGTTTTCTGAGAGAGTCAGCCTTTGAAGGTTGATTTGCTTTGTGCGTATCTAGTATCACTCTCCTAAGCCAGCTTCCCAGTGTTTTGCTAGTTTACTAAAGTGTGTTTGTTGCGGGGTGGGCTGAAGCTTCTGCCACAGGGAGAGCAGGCTTAGGCACAAGCAGAGTATTAACCTATAAACAGGACCTAACTTTGTGCATGGAAGTAGTATAGCTTCTGATTAGCCAACTATCCTAGGTTAGCTTGGATATTTGTTACACTGTATGGTGTTATATTTCTTTCATAATGAATCATAACTGGTGAAGAAATTGGGTGTGGTTTAATGATTATTTGATCCATAAATGTTTAAAGAGGCACAGTCTTGATACCCTCAAACAGTTTTACCTTTTAGATTATATCTACCATAGATAGAACATTACTAATTCTTTGACTTTTAGGTTTTATTTATTACCATGTATAGACTTGACCTCTCTACATAGCATGCTTATGAGTTTGAGAGATTACCTTTGGAAGTAAATGTTACTGTTTACAATGTAACTTCATCTTTTTATCAGAAATGCTGAAGTAACACTTGTGACCTATTTTAATGGCTCGTAAATAACTTGATTTTCTTTTGGTTTCTTTCTTATAGACAAGTTTGACCAAATTTTCTGACAGTCTTCAAGAAATGATAAATTTCCACACAGTAAGTATCAGTGATAAGGTGTTACTATTACCATGTTAATAATTCAGTACTTTTCTTCGGCGGCAGTATTCTGTGAAATGACTGAAGTTGAATTCAATGACTTTGATGCTCAACAACTTTTTAGTTGAGTGCATCTAAAATTATACTATTTTTGTACAGGGGAGGTTAGGGGGAGAGAAAAACTATACACATTTTGTTTCCCATTCTAATATGGTGAACTTAATATTAATGAAGTACATGTTCATTAAAATTAATTTTTTCCTTTAAATTCTGGCTTTGTTGGTTTTTAAGCATTTATTTAAGAGTAAAGAAGTAAAAGTCATTTCTAATTTAGCTGTTTCTCCCCCCCTCCTTTTTGTGGTACTGGGGATTGAACCCAGAGCCCCCTAGCCCTATTTTATTTTGAAACATGGTCTCACTAGGTTGATGAGTTTCACTACTTGTTGAGGCTGTCCCCGAACCTGGGATCCTCTCCTATCTCAGTCTCCCAAGTACTGGATTACAGGTGTGCACCACCATGCCTGGCTTAGCTGTTTCTTTAAAGATATTTACAAATAAGCCGGGTGTGATAGCGCACGCTTGTAATCCCAGCATTCGGGAGGCTGAGACCAGAGGATCCGGGTTCACGGCCAACCTCAGCTACCTAGTGAGGCACTCCGCAACTTAGTGAGACTCGGTTTCAAAATAAAGAATAAAAAATAGGGCTGGGGGTGTAGCTCGGAGGTAGAATGCTCCTGAGTTCAATCCCCAGTACCACAAAAAAAAAAAAAAAAAAAAAAGATATTTACAAATATATCCCTTCTATCTAATCAGCTTCCAATATCAAAGATTGCTATAATCATTGAACTATTTATTATATGTGTCTAATATTTGGAAGCATTTATCCTTCAGTGATGAAGAATATATTTTACATTTGAAATGTCATTAAATTTATTAAAAATTGGAAAAGTTTACTGAAAATATGGTAACTTATAAATTATGTACTTCTTAGCCAGGCATGGTGGCACATGTCTGTAATACAAGTAGTGATTGGGAGGCTAAGACAAGAGGATTGTAGGTTTAAGGCCAGCACACTAGACCCTGTTTTAAAATAAAATAAAATAGGGCTGAGGGTGTAGCTCGAGGTAGAAAGTTAACAGATAACAAAAAAGTTAAGAGTTAACGGTTAAGCCGGGCGTGGTGGCGCATGCTTGTAATCCCAGTACTTGGGAGGCTGAGACAGGAGGATCTGGGTTCGAGGCCAGCCTCAGCTACTTAGTGAGGCCCTCCACAACTTAGTGAGATCCTGTTTCAAAATAAAGAATAAAAACTAGGACTGTAGTGTAGCTTAGAGGTAGAATGCTCCTGGATTCAATCCCCAGCACCGCAAAAAAATAAATAAATAAAAATAAAAGTAAAATAAAATAAAAAAGTTAACAACTAAAAGCTTAATAGATATGGCTAACATATAATGAATTTTGAAGTACTGAATAATTTGAAGCTGTCTGTAATGAAATTATCAATTTTATGTTCTTAACCCAGCTTGGTAGCGCACGCTTATAATTCTAATACTTGGAAGGCTGAGACAAGAGGATCGGGTTCGCGGCCAGCCTCAGCAACTTGTGAGGCCCTCCGCAACTTAGTGAGACCCTGTCTCAAAATAAAGAATAAAATTGGGGTGGAATTGTAGTTTGGAGGTAGAATATCCCTGGGTTAAATCTCTAGTAACTAACACACATATACACATACAGGCGTGTGCACACACACACACACACACACACACACACACACACATACACAATTACGTTCTTTGTAAAATCTACTAATTTTTTATTCTTAGTTAATTTGATCTTCTTAATTTATTTTGTTGGCCCACATATTAAAGATGAATTTATATGACAATATTTATTTTAATTGTGGGTAGTTCAGATTTTAGCTGTACCAAAATTTACATGTATAAATAAGTGCCTGCTTGAGTGGTGGCCAATGCTTGTAATCCTAGTACTTGGAGGCTGAGACAGGAGGATTTCAGTTTTGAGGCCAGCCTCAGCTACTTAGCAAAGCCCTCATCAACCTAGGGAGAACCTGTTTCAAAATAAAACATAAAATAGGGCTGAGATATAGTTCAGAGGTAGAATGCCCCTAGGTTTCATCCCTAGTGCCCTGTGCAATTTAGTGAGACCCTGTTTCAAGATAAAAAATGAAATAGGATTGGGTGATATCTTGGGGGTAGAATGCCTCTGGATTCCATCCCCAGTACAACACACACAAAAAAAGATTTTGTTTAAGGAAGAAGATTTTGGACTATTGTGTTTATCTTCTGATTGGGGTTACTTACATAATGAAGGCAATTTATTTAATGAAAAGATGGCTCATTGTGGTGGGAAAACAGTAAAATAAATCTTTTAAAGTATGAAACATAATAGTATATGTCTTAAGGTTCAGAAATTATATATGTATATATTAGATATTATTGTGTCTATGTGTATATATATGTATTAATTTACTACATTCTTAAAATGTTTTAAGTAAATCATATTGACAGGTTATAAAATTAAGCATTTAGTAATAAAACAGAATATTCATTTTAATCTAAAGTCTAGTAGATATTACTCTCAAGTATGATCAGAAAATCAAAATTTCAAAAACATTTTTGAATCTATAAAGGCTTGTAATACATTTAGAAGTATTTACTGATATGCATTTAATTTCATGTTCAGAAATAAATTTTTAAAAATAATTAAAAATGAAAGCACTGAAATTTCACCAAGAGTCAGACTTTGATTAATTAATATCAAAAGCCAGTAGTAAATAAATACTAAGAAGTAACAGTTGAAAAAAAACAAAATCAATTATACAAAATTGACAAAATCAATTAGGAATACCTAATACTAAGTGATGCTAAGGAATCAACTATATGTACTTTGATTGTTAGTAAGAAAAATGTGAAAAGTGAGAACAGGAAGTGATGACAAATGTGGTTAAAATATTTAAATTGTTTTGGATAATTCAAATGGGAATGGAGGAGGGAAAGGTATAATTTTGCCAAAGTAATAATTACTGCATTTAGAAAATTAAGAGAAGTCATATAAGTAGTATCTTGAGAACTTCTACCAAAGATTTACAGATTTAAAATTACTATAAAACTCAAGACATATCTTATATATGTTATTTACTTCTTATTTACTGTTTAATATTTGATTTCTTTCCCTAGCAAGGTAGTCTGATGACTTTTCCTCTTCTTCCTCTTCCCCTTTCCTTCTTTCTCTTTCTTCCCCCTCTCTCTCCCACCCTTCCCTCCTGTCCCCTTCTGTGTGTGTGTGTGTGTGTGTGTGTGTGTGTGTGTGTATGTGTGTTGTGTGTGTGTTTTATGGGGTTTGAACCCAGGGGCATTCTACCACTGACCTACACCCCCAGCCCTTTTAATTAATTATTTATTTCTTTTTGTGGTACTGGGTATTAAACCCAATGGTGTTCTACTTCTGTGCTACACCCCCAGCCCTATTTTATTTTTTATTTTGAAACAGATTCTCACTGAGTTACAGAGGGTCTCATTAAATTGCTGAAACTGACCACAAATCTGCAATCCTCCTGTTTTGGCCTTCCAAGCACTGGGATTATAGGCATGTGTCACTCTGGCCCAATGGTGATCAGACTTCTTAATATGACAGCTGACTTTTCAGGGTCTGAAGTCAGTAGCTGATGGTCCCTTAATCCTAAACATAGAAGTCACATTGACTCACTTCTGCTGCATTCTTTGATCAAAGCAAGATTTAGGGCTGACTCAAGTCAGATTCAAGATAAGGGAAATAAACTCTATTTCTTGTTGGGAAAGTGGCATGTCCCTGCAAGGATGGGAGGAATTATTGGTAGCTATCTGTACAGATAGTCTACACATCTTTTAACACCTAATGTGTGCCTTAACACCTAATGTGTGCCATGACTCAAATATTGGGAACCTTGACAGTAGTAAATTGGTTCCAGTCCTTAGGGATTTTTATGACACCTGTGTAGAATTCTAGCATCAGAAAATGAATAGAATTTCTGATACAAGTTTTTGGAAGAGTTTGTATAGTATTATTATTCTCTCTTCTTTAAATGCTTATTAGAGTTCAGAAGTAAAAACTTCTTTTTGTAGCCTTTTTTTTTAAGGAGAGGTTTTTCTTTTTCTTTTTATCTTTTTGACTTGTTGTGTGTGTTTTTCTGATACTTTATATCAATGAATTTTGACAAATACATATGCTTTTGTAACTCAAATCCTTTTTTCCCCTTTTTGGGGGGATATTAGGGATTGAATCTAGGGTGTTCTACCTCTGAACTATACTCCCGGCCTTCTTTTTTATTTTGAAATAGTCTTGCTAAGTTGCTGAGGGCCTCAATAAATTGCTGAGTCTGGCCTCCAACCTATGATCTTCATATCTCAGCCTCCAAAATCCTTTTTAAGATATAATCATTACAATATTCCAGAAATTTCTTCCATTCTTTTTATCAGGTAGTTCCATTCCACACACCCAAATATAAATATTGATTTGATTTTTTCCCATAAACTAGTTTTCCTTTTTCTATAATTTCATGTAAATGGAATTGTACAGTTAGAGAGAGAGAGAGAGAGAGAGAGAGAGAGAGAGAGAGAGAGAGAATCCTTGTTTGCGTGTGTAACTTCTTTCACTTGGAATAAAATTTTTGAGGTTAATTAGTATTGCCTAAGTCACTGGTTTTCTCTTCTTAATACTTGGCAGTGTAATTTAATTTTGCTGAGGTGAATATGTTCCACATGGTACCATACTCTTACTTTATGCCCTACTACTTTGTCGGTTTTCACAACTGTTGCTAGTGTTCTGAGAAACATGGTATTCTCTTTTTGTTGGTTTTATATTTCTGTATCTGTCCTTTCAGTCAACCTAGTTAGTTGTGTTGACTGCTTTTTCTTAATTCATTTAAAAATCTGTGGTTTTAGACTTAATGTTCATGTTCTTCATATTTTGAAGTTGTTTAAAATTTAAATACAACAAAATTGATTTCTTTTGGCATAAAGCTGTATGAGGTTGGACAAATGCATACATTTGTGCCTCCATACCATAATTATCAAGATGCACAACAGTTCCATCAACCCCCAGAATACCTTCATCTTGCCTTTCTGTAGCCTTCATTAACCCTTTCTTCCTCCTGCCACTGGGAATTGCTGGCTTGTTTTTTGCTCCTATACTTTTGCCTTTTCCTAAATGTCATTTAAATCATAGAGCTTTTGTGGCCTTTTAGATATGATTTATTCTACCTAGCAAAGTGAATTGAGGTTCGTCTATGTTGTTGTGTGTATTAGTAGTTGTTCCTTTTTATTACTAAATAGTATTCCGTTGTATGAAAGTACTATAATTTTTTTTGTTTTTGTTTTTGTTTTTTTTTGCAGTACTGGGGATTGAACTCAGGGGCATTCTACCTCTGAGCTACACCCCCAGCCCTGCTTTTTATTCTTTATTTTGAAATAGGGTCTCACTAAGCAGCTGAGGCTGGCCACGAACCCGGATCCTCCAGTCTCAGCCTCCCAAATGCTGAGATTACAAGCGTACTCCACCACGCCCGGCTAAAAGTACTATAATTTTATAATCTCCTCAAAGTACCAACTTTTGGTTTCATCGATTTTTCTCTATTAATTGTTTTCTCTTTAGTTGACTTTCACTTTGACCTTTATTATTTCTTTTCTTCTGCTTATTTTGAGTTTAATACTTTGGGTTTGTTTAACATGCACAGAAAAAAAATATTTTCTCTCTAGAAATAAACTGACAGATTTTGAAACCCTGTACTAAGTCCAGATTCAGAGAAAATGGAATTGCAGTGTTGTTTTTAATTAGTAGAAGAATTTTTTTATTGCTGTTTTGAATATTGATTTTTCCTTCTGTTCTTACTCTGTTTCAAACTCTGAAGAAAGTAATTCTACAAATTATGAAACTACTTGAAATTCCCACAATGGATCCTGTGGAAATTTACCATATTTAGAGCCATCAGTGTTAAGTATGCCCATTTAAGTGGAGCAAAATATTGTTCTGAGGAATAAGCTGTGTGTGTGTGTGGTATTGGGGATTGGACCCAGGGCCCCACAAGTGCTCTACCAGTGATCTACATCCCCAGCTACGGCAGAATAAGTTTATTCTTGTCTCTAATATTAGCTGTCCTTTAACTCAAAGGACTATATCATGTTTACTTGGCTTGAAAACATGATATTTAAATCCCTAAGGCCTCCTGAATGAGTAACTTCTAACTAAAGGATCAGGCAGTTCTGGCGTTTCCATTCGAGGTGCTTCCATATATTGGAGTAAGAAAAATGCATTGGAAGGAGTAGAATTTGTGTTACTCTTTTAGGTTTTCTTCCAAAGCCAGAATTAGAATGAAGGAAATAGGTTTCTTTGCTGTTTGAACATTCTATTTCAGTGTTAGAACAGATTTGTTTTCCTCTGTAAATAGAAGCACGTTTATTTTTGAGACAGTTGAAGTTGGCTTAAAATTGGTTTCAGGTTCTTTTTTGTTTTTCTTGCAGTACTGGGGATTGAACAGGGGCACTCTATCACTAATCTACATCCCCAGTGCTTTTTATTTTGAGAGAGGGTCCAGGCTGGCCTTGAACTTGTGATTATCCTGCTTCAGCCTCCCCAGTAGCTGAGATTATAGACGGTTTGCCACTTTGTCACCTCACCTGGTTCCAGGTTCTTTTTCTTTTTCGGTAGTGGAGCTTGAACCCAAAGGCATGCTACCTCCGAGCTACACCTCCAGTCCTAGTTTTGATTCTTCATTTTGAAACAGGGTCTCACTAAGTAGCTGAGGCTGGCCTTGAACCCGGATCCTCCTGTCTCAGCCTCCCAAGTACTGGGATTACAAACGTGCACCACCACGCCTGGCTTCCAGGTTTTCTTCAATTGCGTATTTCTTTTGTTGTTTTCAATAAGAAGAAATATAAGTGCTATTATAATTGGAATATTGATGAAGGGATGTGGTATTTATAGAATTACAAGAAAATAATTTTTTGTTTACTTTTATAGTCATCCAATATTACATTTTATCTTTTAGATCCTGTTTGACCAAACCCAGAGATCAATTAAAGCACAGCTTCAGAACTTCGTTAAAGAGTAAGTCAATTTCAGTGAAGAGGAAAGAAAGTAACCAGTTAATGATCACATCTTGGAATTGGTATCTTTGAAAAGAAATTATGGCAAAAAAATTATTGAAAATATTGGGAGTTTTTGTTTGTTTGCTTTGTGAAATGTATATCACATTTCTTCCTGAATTAGTATGAAGGAATCAGATATTATGTCTTTCAGTGACTCATTTATAACACGAATATGTGTTAAAATACATAGCTAAGGTTGTCATAGGTTTAAAAAAGTTTGTAATGTAGATAATCCAGTGGCTTTTTGAAATTAAAAAAACAAAACAAAAACCCAATGGTGGATAAAATACTATTAGTTATTGTGGTTGAAACTAAGTTTTCTATTGCAGTGTGGTATTTTCTTTGAAGAGAAGATAATGTAATATATGAGGAATAAGATTCCTTAGTGATCATTAGCCCTTCCTCCCCCTGCCACTGGAAATTGCCGTTTCATTAGTTATAGAAGCACATTTTTTACCTATGGAACCTTTGTGTTAGATTCATCACGTGTTATATGTGAAATAAAATTGAACTAGAAATAAAAGTCTGAGCTTTCCAATATAGAAAAGTTTTCTTTTTTCACATTATTTAGTTTTTCTTTTGCAGATCCTGATAGAATATATAAAATTACAGATAAAGTTGATAATGATACAACATTCAGGATTAAATATAGAGATTGTAAGTTATAAATAGTGTCATATCCCATTAACATCATGTACTGCTGCTTTAGTAGGTTAAAATATATCCTGGAGATGATGTTGGACAGATTCTTTATAAATTACTTCTTACTAGACTAACTCAGAATGTCTTTATAGAATGCATACATAAAATTTTCTGGCATTTTTCAGAGTTTAAAGTTTTTCTTAGGCATATTTTGTTATGATTAAAAATTATTTGTGTGAAAGTTACTCTGTCTTTTTCCCTAATAGTAAGAGTCAAAGTAAGGAGATGCTGTGACTTACCAAAAAATCATTAATGAACCAAGGATTTCATATTTTCAGACTATTAAAAGGGATATTGTTAAGCTGGGCGTGGTGGCGCACGCTTATAATCCCAGCATTCGGGAGGCTGAGACCGGAGGATCTGGGTTCGCGGCCAGCCTCAGCTACCTAGTGAGGCACTCCGCAACTTAGTGAGACTCGGTTTCAAAATAAAGAATAAAAAAATAGGGCTGGGGGTATAGCTCGGAGGTAGAATGCCCCTGAGTTCATTCCCCAGTACCGCAAAAAAAAAAAAAAAAAAAAAAAAAAAGGGATATTGTTGTCCTTTGCTGGTATAATTCTTTTAAAAATTAGAGTATGTGTGTGTGTGTACATGTGTATGTGATAATAATTATTTTACTTCTACCCTTTGATCCAGTAATTTACTCTGATGAGAAATGAGTATTGTTTCTTAAAATGTGGTCTGTAGACCACCTATAGCAATAAAATCAAGGGTGTGTCTAAGAAAAAGAAAAGAAAAGAAACCCCTCAAATTTCTGGGGCTTATCCCAAAGACTGATCAACTGTAATCTTTGGGAAAGGGTCATGGAGTCTGCATTTTACAGAAGTGCCCTGTGGTGATTCTTATGTTACTACTGTTGAAAAACCATTTTATCATTTTATAAAATAATGTTACATGTCTTAGAATTTATCTCTAGAAAAAAATAGCTTTGTCTTTATTTTTCTGTCATGTTAGTTTGATCATTTATTTCTACTTCAAATTATGTAGACTCAAATAATCCAATCTTAGTTCACTGTATCAGGATTAATGTGTACACATTCCTAACCCCAGATCTAAAATCTGAAATGCTTTGAGTCTAAAATCTGAGTCTTTCTGAGCATTGGGACTTGAATTTTTGAATTGGGGATACTCAACTGGTAAAAATCTATTAAAATAATTTCAAATCAGAAGTCTATAAAATCTGAAATTCTTTAGATCCCAAACATTTTAGATAAGGGATACTCAACCTATAATTGGAAAATAAGATATATTTTAGGTAGCAGATATCAATGCATAGTGAGACAAATGGAAGAACATGAGAATAATCAAGTTCTAAAATTATTTAGATTTTGATCAAGAAAGTTTCATGAAAGCTTCACTAAGTTTTTATTTTTTAGAGATCTTAGAAAATTCAAAGATGCCAAGAAGCAATTTGAAAAAGTCAGTGAAGAAAAAGAAAATGCATTAGTGAAAAATGCCCAAGTACAAAGGAATAAACAGCATGAAGTTGAAGAAGCCACAAACATTCTCACAGCAACAAGAAAATGTTTTAGACACATTGCCCTCGACTATGTACTTCAGGTATCTATTTTATTATGTTTTCAAACTGTGCTTATGAAATAGGGTGTTGCTTTTGAGTGATTACACTAAAAAGAAAAAGTAGTAAGCTGGGCATGGTGGTGCACGCTTGTAACCCCAGTACTTGGGAGGCTGAGACAGGAGGATTGCAGGTTCGAGGACAGCCTCAATAAGTAGTAAGAATCATCAACCTAGTGACACCCTTTTCCAAATAAAAATAAAATAGGTTTGGGGACATAGCTCAGAGGTAGAATGCCCCTGGGTTCAATCCCCAGTACTGCCAAAAAAAAAAAAAAAAAAAAGTAATATTTTTTCTTTGAGTTTAAAATTAAGAGATTATCTTATCGAGAGAGAGAGAGAGTGTGTGTGTGTGTGTGTGTGTGTGTGTGTGTGTGTGTGTGTGTGTGTGTGTGTGTGATATTCTAGGGGTTGATCCCAGGGATATTCTGCCTGTGAGCTGTACACCCAGCACTATTTTATTTTTTATTTTGAAATAGGGTCTTGCTAAATTGCAAAAGACCTCACTAAATTGCTGAGGCTGGCTGCGAAACTGCAGTCCTCTTGTCTCAGCCTCCTAAGTACTGGAATTATAGGTGTGTACCACCATGCTTGACTTCCTCTTTTAACTTAATTATAACTTCTCCCATTTTAAATGTTTTTAAAAAGCATTTTTAGTTGCTATATGTACTGCATTCTATGGAGTTGCTACATCAATTTAGTTAATATTTGACTCTCAGATTCTTGTGGCATTGTCTTTTGTTCTGGCAGTAGTGAGAATATGAATTTTCAATAATTTCATGTGATAATATTTTATATATACACCTTTTAGGCCACATTTCTGATTATTTCTTTAGAGCAGATTCTTAGATATATTAAGGCTCACTATATTTCTAAATAAACAATTTTTGCATTATGTGCTGCTTTTTAAAAATTAGAGGTCTAGGGCTGGGGGTGTAGCTCAGTGGTAGAGCTCTTACATAGCAAGCATCAGGCCTTGGGTTTAATCCCTAGCACCACAAAAAACATCATAAAACAGTGGAGATACGTGTTTGGTAAGTTGCTTGGTGATCTTCTTGTCTAATGTATAATGAAACGCGTTTGTGACAGGTCTTCAAAAGAATTTGAGATGTGAAAAATGAAGACATGCTATATTATTTCATATGTACAATATGTTTCTGTATACCATGGAGGTTTTTTTGTTTGTTTGTTTTTGTTTTATCTTTTTTGCAGTACTGGGATTAAACTCAGGGGTTTCTACCTCTGAGCTACACCCCAGCCCTATTTTTATTCTTTATTTTGAAACAGGGTCTCACTAAGTTGTGGAGGGCCTCACTAAGTAGCTGAGACTGTCTGGGAACCTGCAATCCTCCTGTCTCAGCCTCCCAAGTACTGGGATTACAAGTGTGTGCCACCACACCCAGCGTTACCATGGAGTTTAAAGCTTAAAAGTTTTGAAATGTAGAGAATTACTTTGTCCAAATTTCCTTTTACAAAGCAGCGGTGGCCTTAGAGATTATTGTCTTCTTGATGACTGCAGAGTATTTCTTTTTCTTTTTCTCTTTTTAAATATTTTTTATAGCTGGGCGTGGTGGCGCACGCTTGTAATCCCAGCATTCGGGAGGCTGAGACTGGAGGATACGGGTTCGCGGCCAGCCTCAGCTACCTAGTGAGGCACTCTGCAACTTAGTGAGACTCGGTTTCAAAGTAAAGAATAAAAAATAGGGCTGGGGGTGTAGCTCAGAGGTAGAATGCCCCTCAGTTCAATCCCCAGTACCGCAGGAAAAAAAAACAAGATTCTTTTATTGGATAAATATTTTATTTCATTAAACTGATATTTAATAACAGACAAAAAATATTTGTCATGAATATCTGGAGTTGAGAGAGATCCTATAAATGGCATACTTCCTCATTTACTGATCTTTCAATAACTTTAATTACAGTATTTAAGGTCCATTATTTTAATTACCAAATATTTGAGTGCTTACTGTGTGCTGCTTGGGAACTAGGCAAAGATCCTGATCTCATGAAACTTATACATTAGCTTAGAAAAAAGACACAGTAAGAGAGTATAAGGTAGTTATACATGCTATGAGTACAATAAATAGGGTTATTATCCTAGACAGTATGTAAGGGACTGCATTAGATGTTTGCAAGGAGGTGATATCTAAGTTGGAAACCTGACTCCTAAAAGAGAGCGGAAGGCAGAACACCCTTGAGTGGAGACAGAACAGCTAGTACAAAGGCATCAGGGCAGGAAGTCTTGGGCTGTTGCTGGAGCATAGAAAGGAAGAAAGTAGTAGAAAACTAGGTTGGAGAGGGAGATAGAGGCCTCCTCACATTGGGCCTTGCTGGACAGGGCAGGAAGCTAGAGAGTTTTAAGAGGCATATGATCTTACTTATATTTATATTTTTATTTTTAATATTTTGGTACTGAGGATTGAACCCAAGGTTTATTCTACCTCTGAGCTATACCCCCAGACCTTTTTATTTATTTTGAAAATGAGGTTTTGTTAAGTTGCTAGGGTTGGCTTTGACCATTGATTTTCCTGTCTCAGCTTCCCAAATACTGAAATTACAGGCATGCACCATCATGTCTGGCATGCATATATACATACAATAAAATATATACATATATATGTATCTAATATATATATGTATATATATACATATATTTATCTAATATATATATATAGTTTTTTTTTTTGTGTGTGTGTGTGTGTACTGTGAATTGAACCCAGGGGCATCCTACCTCTGAGTTATACTTCAGCTCTCTTTTATTTTTAATTTTGAAGCAGGGTCTTGCTAAGTTGCTGGCTGGCTGCGAACATGCAGTCCTTCTATTTCAGCCTCCAAGTACTGGGATTAGAGGCATGTACCACTATGCCAGCTTTATTTATATTTTTAAAAGGTCACTATGGTGCCAGGTGGAGAATGAATTGTGGGGGATCAAGAATGGAAGCAGAGAGACTAGTTCCTAGACAATTGTAACAGTCCAGAGAAGACATGATGGTGGGGTGATACAATGATGAGAGTTTGTATAAGGCTGTATGTTGAACTTTGATGTGCAAGTAGGTAAGAGTGATAGGAAAGAAATGGAATTCTCAGAAGTCCAAATATCAAAATAATTCTATCATTACAATATTATAATTTAAATAGATTTTTACTGACCTAAAAAATTATTGAGAATATATTGGTAGGCTTGTCTTAACATTTTGCAAAAAAGAGGTCTAAAGGATAAAGAACTCGAGTTTTGTTTTTATTTTGGAAAAGTGTTAAACCAGTAGTATAAACAAGTTTTACAATATTGTGATATGGATTTGTTTTTAAAATAGTGTATGGATGATTAACTAAGTGTGTTTTCCTTCAGATTAATGTTCTTCAATCAAAAAGGAGATCAGAAATCTTAAAATCAGTAAGATACTAATGAACTGTTTTAAATATTGTAATATGAAACTAATTATATATATTTAAGTGTTTATAGAAGCATATAGCATGTACATTTTTGACTTATAATTTCTCTTCTTTTGATCTTTCTTTGTATTTCTTATATCAAAGTAATTTCTTTTTGTAATGTCTCCTTCATGTTAAAGACTTTGTACTGTTTTGCTTTTATTTTCTATTATCCTAATACAATGTTTTACACAAAGTAGATGCTCAGTGCTATTTAGTGAATAACTGGAAATATGGTGGTTGTAAAAACCCATATAATATTTCAGGATTTGTTTTGAAATGTATAAAAATAAATTACTATTACTTTTAGGGTTTGAGTTTTCTCTCATTTGCATTTGCTTTTAGAAATTTTCAGTGTAACCCCTTTCAAAGTATTTGCATTTTTCTCCATAATTTTATAACTTAGACTTTAAAATCTTTGAGACTGAAGACAGATGAATAGTATCATTGGAAAATTTTTCCCTTAAAATTAATGTGTGAGCCACGTAATTTGTTCTTTGGTGTGCAGTTGTCATTCATGGTGACAGTGACTTACATTTTTTACACCCCTCCCCTCCCCTCCCTACTACTTGGTCTGAAAGCTAACAAGAAAGTGAGCAGAGAAGATGGTGTGATGTGGTGTTTTATTGGTTCTTTTTTTTTTTTTTTTTTGGCGATACTGGGGCCTGAACCCAGGGGCATTCTACCTCCAAGCTACACCCCTGGCCCTATTTTTTATTCTTTATTTTGAAACAGGGTCTCACTAAGTTGCGGAGGACCTCACAAGTTGCTGAGGCTGGCCATGAACCCTGATCCTCTGGTCTCAGCCTCCCAAGCACTGGGATTGCAAGCTCATGCCACCATACCTGGCTGTATTCTTTCTTATTTTGAGACTTTTCAAAATAATTTCTCCTCTTTGAATTTATTGGCAGAAGTTATTTTTTTTTCTAAAGGCTATACTTCAAGTGGTTTAGATTCTTGTTCTCACCTAGCCTTTTTCTAAATTTTACGTTTAGATTCATGTTATATCTTGCCAGGTAGGTGCATTGTACTTGCTGTTTTTTAAAAGATACTTTTGATCATTTAAAACTGTAAAAACCAGCTGGGCATGGTGCCGCACGCACCACCATGAGGCTGGCTGCATTCGGGAGGCTGAGACCAGAGGATCCAGGTTTGCGGCCAGCCTCAGCTACCTAGTGAGGCCCTCCACAACTTAGTGAGACTCAGTTTCAAAATAAAGAATAAAAAATAGGGCTGGGAGTATAGCTCGGAGGTAGAATGCCCTTGAGTTCAATCCCCAGTACTGAAACAAAACAAAAACAAAACAAACAAAAAAACTGTAAAAACCATAACTGTACAGTTAGATGTAGTTTTCATGTCATAGTTTTCTCACATTGAATATCTTGTAGATTATATTTATCCATTAGTGGAAATTTAAGTAATTTCTCTGTCTTTGACATTAAAACATAGCTTTTTAGTGATCATGCTAATGAATAATCTAATTATTGCCTTAGGATAGATTTATAGATAAGGGGTTACTTAGAGAGTTTAAACATTGAATAAGGGTTTTAAAAAATATTGTCAAATTTCAAGGGTTACATATTATTTCCACTGATAGTGTGTGAGAATGAACATTTTCTTTACATTTTACTAATAGTGAATATTATAGTTTTCCTCCCCCAATATCCTATTTGTAGATAGAAATTGTGATCTCATTATTGAAATTTGCATTTCTTAATACAAATTAGTTTGAACTTTTTTCCACAAGTATATATATTTATGGCCATTTTATACCCTGTATGTAGCCTTCCTCTCTTATTCTGTTGGATTGTTCAATTTTTCAATATATCTCTTAGAAAGTTAGTAACTCTTTGTCATATATTTTTTTCCTAGTTTATCGTTTGTCTTTTAATGCCTATTAAATGCTTTGATGTACAGGCATATTTTTAAAATTTTTATGTATTCCTATTAATTCCTGCCTTAGCTCCCCCATTTTTAAAAACAGTTTTGTGGGTTTTTTAAAATTATATTCACAAAGTTATCTAATCACTGCCATTATCTAGTTCTAGCAGAATTTTACTTTTGTGGGTTTTGTCTTTTCATCTTTGTGTTTTATTTAATTTGTTTTTCTCCTGCAAAAAAAATTTTCTTTGGAGGATTCTCGAGTATTAAGGATCTTGTGACCTATTATATATTTCAGAAAATTAAACAGATACCTTTTCTTGCTAAAAATGCCATACATGTTAAAGAGTTGTACATTTAATTATATAATTCCTTCCCATGTGAAAAACTTAGTAAATATAAGGATGACTTTTTTTCCTTTGGTATAAGTAAAAGCTAGAAAAAACTTAGGGAAATAATCTCATTTTTGGATTTATGGAATGAATATAAAGGAATCTATTGGAAAAATCTGTTGACTCATTTTATTTTGGTATCTTTGATGTCTTTATGTGGTGTTTGGTGATGTCATAGGCTGTGAAGTATTTGTAATTGCTTTATTTCAAGAGTGTTATATATTTCCCCCTTTAATCTTTTTATATTTTATTTGTTTAAGTTTTGCCAGTCAGGGAGTTTAATTCAAGGAGCACATTGGTACATTGTTTTTTTCTTTGTAGTGGGGATTGAACCTAGGAGCATTCTGAGCTATACCCCCAGCCTCTCTCCTCTTTAAACATTTTTTTTGAAGCCAGACATAGTGGCACACTCCTGTAATCCCAGTATTTGGGAGGCTGAGACCGGAGGATCTGGGTTCGCAGCCAGCCTCAGCTACTTAGTGAGGCCCTCCACAACTTAGACCCTGTTTCAAATTAAAAGAATAAAAAATAGGACTGGGGGGTGTAGCTCGGAGGTAGAATGCCCCTGGGTTCAATCCCCAGTACCCCAAAGGGAAAAAAAATTGTAATTGTGTCTCATTAGTTGCTTGGGGTTTTTACTGTTTCTGAGACTAGCCTCAAACCTGCAGCCCCCCTGTCTCAGCCTCCCAAATACTGAGATTACAGGCATGCACTTCCACTCCCAGCTGCACATTGATGTTTTATAATGTACCTAGGAAGATAGTGAAGCTATTAAAAATTTAGTTATTTGAATCAGTTATTTGAGTTCTGATCATCTGGATATAGCCAAAACAACTGAAATTTCGGGCATTTAAAAATTTAAAAAATTATATTTTTATTTCTTTTAAAAATTAAATTCCTTTAAATAAAATTTATTCTCATTGTATTTGAAAATATTGATGAAATTCTCTTAAGAAAAATGTCTCAATTACTTTTAATTTTAAATAGGTTTGCCATTTTGGGCTCTTGTGGGATACTTTTAAGCATTATATAGGATCCTAACTTAAAAAAATTTCCATAAACTTATCTAGGAATGGATTTTTAAATGGCAATCTTTTCCCCCTATTAGATGTTATCCTTTATGTATGCCCATTTGGCCTTCTTTCATCAAGGATATGATCTATTTAGTGAACTTGGGCCCTACATGAAAGATCTCGGAGCACAGGTAATGTTGAACTGTATTTCTCATTCTGTGTTACACATTGACATTTTTTTTTTTTTTTAAAGAAACTTAGTATATTAGGGGATTTGACATTTCATTACTAAAGAAGTTTGATACTACAGCATACTTATGTATGTGTTAAATGTATAACCAAAAATGAAATTAAAGGTAAAAATAATCTTATGCTATGGATTATATGTGAAGGTACTAAAAAGGATAATGTGTGTGTTTTTTATAGTTAACATATCTGGATTTATTTCTAAATTTCTTATGTTTGAATAATTGAGTTACTGTCCTAACTTGCTTTTCATTTGGGTTATAGCTCTTTATATTTAAAAAAATTATATTTTGCTATTTAAATAATGAAATTTTAGAATGTGTGTGGGTTGGGGGGTTACTGGGGGTCCGAACCCAGGGACATTCTATCTCTGAACTACACCCCCAGTCCTATTTTATTTTTGTTTTAAAGTAGGGTCTAACTATGTTGATGAGAGTCTCACTACTTGCTATGACTGTCCTCAAACTTGCCATCCTCCTGTCTCAGCCTCCTAAGTACAGGGATCACAGGTGTGTGCCACCACCCAGGCTAGAATGTTAGTATTATAGAGCTCCTAAAAAGTTTTCCATTTCACACAGACATGTGTGTTAAATTAAATATATACATAAGAATTTGACATGTACGACAAATTTATTATGTCCAAATTATTTTTCATATCTCATCAGAATTTTATATTAAATTTATTTGGAGACTTGTTTTCTCTCTCTCTCTCTCTCTTTTTTTTTTGAGGCTAAGGACTCATGCTGGTCAAGTAGGGACATTGTTTTTTGGTGACTAATGAGTTTTCTTGTTTTAATCATGTCAATTTTTAGGTGGTTTTCTTTCTCAAGATGGTTCAGTGTACTTTTTTTGTAGGCAAGGGGTAGGGGCTGAGGATGAAAAATAGAGTTTAGGGAAATGGAAGAAAGGTTAAGTTTGAAGTGAAATGAGAACTGCATTCATTGAAATGTGTGTGTGTGTGTGTGTGTGTGTGTGTGTGTGTGTGTGTGTGTTCAAGTGGAATGGGGAAGGATGGAGCGCAGGTGAATTACACATATTCTGCTTCTGTTAAAATATTGAAAGAAAAAGTCAGTAGACTGTTGATCTCTGTGGCATAAATGCCCTGTGTATAGGATAAGGTTTGCTTGCAAGTGATGGAAAATTGCTAATACTAGTAGCTCCAAAAGTTAGAATTTTATTTTTTCAATGTAAGGTCAAAGGCATGGTATCATGGGCATTTGATTCTCAGGGACCCAGACTTATAATTATTTTTTTGATACTGCCTTACTGTTGAAAGTGGCTAGTCAAACTCTAGCCATCATACTCAAATTCAAGGTAGCAGGAAGGAAGAAAAGGGAAAGAAAGACACATTGTTCTTCCTTAAGGACATTTCTCAGAAATTATACATGTCACTTCTGTGTACATCCCAGTGGCCAGTGTTTAGTCACAAAGTCATACTCACTGCAAGGAAACGTGGGAAATACAGCTTTAATGCAAGAATATGACCAGCTAGAATTTGGGGACTCTATTTTTAAGTAAGGAGAAAATAGATACTGGGAAGAGCTAGTCTTTTCTTCCATTATAGGGGAGGGGCCAGGGTATTGTAGGAACATATAAACAGGACATCTAACTTAGACTTGGGGGGAAAGATAGGACTGTCCTAGATTCTAGGCACTCCTCACAACCTATCAGATTTGTTCTCTCATCTTACATTAAGTATAATTTATAAAAGAATTTGAATTGAATTATAGTTGATGAGTTGAAATATTTATTTTTAGATGGTAATTTCAGTTTAACTGCATTTTTTCCTTTTCTGATGCCGAACAAGTTTGCAAGCTTTTGAAAAGCATCTAATAAGCCACACTTCTTAAAGTGCCTAGTGGATAATATGTCCTGTTGGAGGTAGCCAGTTAGGATATTCTTTTGGTAATTCAGTTAGTAGATAATGGCATCTGAAATTAGGAGATTGTTATATTCTCTTATTTTTCTTTACTGCTCTCCTTTACCTGGTCAGTTATTTTTTTTTTCTACCTTTAGATGTGCTTATAACATTAAGAAGCCAACCTGAAAACACAAAGCATCTTAAATGATTGGAAGTGTCTGTTAGCATGAACTTGTGGGAGCTGGCTACACTAGTGTAGCTGCATGACTTTTTGCTATTTGAGGTGAAGAAAGTCAGCAGTGTCTCTTCTTTATAATTTTGATTTTTAACTACTAGAATTTGCTGAGTGGGTCAGCAGGCAGCTTAAACTAGTGTCATTTCCTTATTTAAGGATTGAGCATCACAGCAGTGCCCAAGACAAGGCCTCCGGTCACGTGTGCTTGGCACTATGACTGTTCTGTTAGAAGAAATAAGGACCTGCTTAAAGAGTACTTACTACAAACAACAACAACAACAACAACAAAACCCCAACCCCCCATATATATATATATATGAACTTCTACTTTAAACTTTAGCCAAATTGCCTTTTTAGGTAAACTTAAATTGAGTGATATATTACTGTGTTTAACTGTGAAATGACTTGAAAATATGGTTTGGAAAATACTCATACCTTTTCCACCTTTGTAGTTGGATCGACTGGTTGTGGATGCAGCAAAAGAGAAAAGAGAGATGGAGCAAAAACATTCCACCATTCAGCAAAAGGTATACGAGGAAAAATTAAAGAAGATTAATTTCCATTTTACTTAATTGTTTGATTAGTATTGGTTTAAGCAAGGCACTAATGTTGGAACAAATTATTTGAGTTGCTTTAATAATTAGATGGTTTAAAGAAATTCCTCCTTTTTTGTGAAAAGTAAAATATTTTTCAGATATTAAGGTATGTGTTTTATCATCATTTCAGATTAAATATTTGAAAGCTATGTGCTCCTAAACCAGTTTATAAAAAACTTAATCTCTCACGGCCTGAACTAAGTTAAAGGTGGCCCATAATTATAATTTGAAACACTATTCAGAGTTTTATTTCGGATAAAATAAAACACCAACCTCCTGTAAAAGTGTGTGTATGCACAAGTGAGCAAGTGAGGGAGAGACACTTTACTGTGAGTATTCCAGACTTCCAGCAGCAGTAAGCCTGAGGCAGCACTCTTCCCCCAACGTCATGTGACACTGAAACTTGCATTACTGGTTAAATTGCCTAATAGCTAAAGTAGCTTTTTGAAAAATATGTTTTTAAAAATGAAACCTCAAATATTAAGCAGTTTTTATTTATTCATGTTGAAAGAGTTGAGTGTGACATGCCTGGACCTCAACCTTAATAATATTTATCTTAAATTATCAGCGATTTTTATTTTTGTGCAGTGATATGAAAATAAAAGGGGAGAGTTGGAGGTCGGATGCAATAATACAAGTATGTGATAGGATGCTTTCTGGCTTTCTTTAACTCTCAGTATTGAGCAATCAAATCAACTTTTGTTATGGTTTATTTAGAATTTAAAATACTGTAGTCTAGATCTGACAAAAGATGTCAGTGGAAAAAAAAGGAAGCAAAATTAGTAATAAAAGGAAGGAAAATTTAATTGCTTCATGCTCAAAGAGAAATAGTAGTTTAAAAAAGTAAAAGTTTTCTATCAGACCACTTTTATTATTTTATTTATTGGTACTGAGGATTGAACCCTGGGGCATTTTACACTCCCAGTCCTTTTTATTTTTTGTTTTGAAGCAGGGTCTCAGTAAGTTTCTGAGGCTGGCCTCAGACCTGCTATCCTCTTGTTTCAGTCTTCCAAATCCTGGGATTACAGGCATGCTCCACACACCCAGCTTAGGCCATGTTTAAATTAATTACTTCCTAGTTATTGTCAGAGGAGACTACATATTTTCTTTTGTTTAAAGTTAGATTAACTTTTGGTTGAGTAACTTTTTTTAATCTGGAAAATAAAAATTGTATATATTTAGGGTGTACATATGGTAGTTTGATGAGTAACTTGTTTTAATAACTCCATAACGAAAAGATTGTTAAAAATTGTGATTAATCATTTTTAATCATGAGAGCTCATGTTTATAGAAATATGTGACTATTTGCTTAAATTGAATTATCTTTAAATATATCTTTTAATATCTTTCTCAATTTTGTGCATAGTTCAGTGTTTACTGACTGTCCTACCCTGGTAAATTATTAAATCTGAGAGTAATTAATTTATTTGATTTTGAATAATATACAACTATTTTCTTTAAAGAAAATGATGCCATTTTTGCTCATTATGATTACTTACTTTTTTTCTGCCCTTAAATGCTGACACAAGGCTGCATTACAGGTAAAAAAATAAAATAAAAATCCAGTCAACTAAAATTTAAGGGAAGGCACAGCTAATGTAATTATTTAGATTTTTCTTTTGAAAATTGGCATTGATCAGTTGAAGAAACAGTGATGCTATGAACATTCATATTCATACATATGATATGTTTCTGATGGATTTATAACTAGAAGTAAAACTGCTACATAAGGGCGTTTATGTGTGTGTGTGTGTGTGTGTGTGTGTATACATAGCATTAGGAGATGATGCCAAATTGTGTTTCAGAGTACTGTGTGATAGCTCCATTGCTCCTGCCACTTCATTGCATTGTGAGAGTTTTAGATTTTTACCAGTTGTGTGGATAGATATGGACATCTCATTGTCGGTTTAATTTATACATCTTTAGTGACTAATGAGCTCAAGCACCTTGTCTTTTGTCTATTGATCTTTTGGATAGTCTATTTATAAAATGTCTCTTAGTCTTTTTCTCCCCCTTTTCTGCCCAGTTGTCTGTTGATCAAATCCTCCCTAGATTCTGGATATAAGCTCCTCTGGGGACATACGTGTTTCAAATTTTCATATAGTTTTATATTACCAGTCTTATGTTTGATGCTTTTTGTACCTTGTTCAATAAATCCCTCCCATCCCAAGATCATAAAGTTCTCTCCTATATAGCTTTATTTTTCACGTTTAGAGCTCTAATCCACACATAACTGGGTTTTGTGTATGGTGTCAGGTATACAGTTCCATTTATTTTTCTGTTGGTAGCTAGTTGATACAAATCAGTTATTAAAAGGTTTATTTTCCCATTGCTTTGTCTTATATACTGTTACACCTCTCATTTCCATGTATCTGAGGCTTTTTTAGGGATTCTATTTTGTTCCATTCGTCCTTTTGTCTTTAATTATGCCATTACTATACTATCTAATATTATAAGTTTTATAGTAAGTCTTGATATTGAATAAAGTAAAACTTCCTACCTTCTCTTTTTCAAAAATGAATCACTCTAGTTTTTCATTTCCATCTAAAGTTCAGGAGCTGCTCTTCAGGTTCCATAAAAATAGCCTTTGTGATTTTTATTTGGATTAAATAGATCTATAAATCAATTTGGGAGAAATATCTTTATTATATTGTCTAATTCATGTTTTTGTTATATTCTCCACTTAAGTTTTCTTTAATGGTTTTTAATATAGTTTTATGATTTTCTTATACACCTTTTGTTAGATTTATTCCTAGACTTTATTGCACATGTTCTAGTAAATATTACCTTTTTTTTTTTTTTTCTGGTACTGGCATTTTTTTGGTGTTGGGGATTGAACCTCTGAGCTACACCCCCAGCCCTTTTTTAAATTGTTTGGAAACAGTCTTACGAGGTTGCTGAGAATCTTCCTAAATTGCTGAGGCTCTCCTCAAACCTGTGATCTTTTTGTCTCAGCCTCCTAAATACTGGGATTACAGGCATGCGCCACTATGCCCAGAAAATGCTATCTTTTAAATTTTTTGTTTTCTCACTGTTTTCTTTTATTACATTAGAAGAAGATTGATTTTTCTGTATTTATTATGCAACCAGTAATCTTGCTAACACCCCATACTAGGCATTGAACCCAGGGGTGTTCTACCACTGAGCTACACTCCCAGCCCTTTATTTTTTTATTTTATTTTGAGACAGGCTCTTGCTAAGTGGCCTAGACTGGCCTCCATTCTGTGATCTTCCTGTCTCATAGTCCCAAATATTGGGATTGGAGGCATGTACCACCACTCCTGTACTCCTAATTCATTCTTTCTCTTTTCTCTCTTTTTTTTTGTTGTTGTTGTTGTACTGGGATTGAACTCAGATGAGTTCTGCCTCTGAGCCCCAGTCCTGTTTTATTTTTGAAACAGGGTCTTGCTAAGTTGCTGCAGGAGGCTATCCTCAAACCTGGTATCTTGTCTCAGCCTCCCAAGTATTGGGATTACAGGCACGCACCGCCATGCCCAGCTCCTAATTCTCTTTTAATAGTGATTTATCTCTCGAATCTTTTGACTGTTCTGTTTGCAAAGTCTTATTCGCAAATGATGATAGTTTCTTTCCTCCTTTCTAATTCTTTACCTTTTTTGTTATCTTCTTGGCTAGGATCTTTATCATAATCTCAAATGGAGGTGGTAACAATGGTCTTTCTTGTTTTGCTTACAATTTTAAGAGAAAGACTGTCAGCTTCCCATTTATTCCCTAGGCTTCCTATCAAAGCTCAAGTTCTCCTGATAGGCAAATGCCCTTAAGATGAAAGCTGAATTTCTTACTATTTTTTCCTTTAGTTTCCAATTTTCATTTATTTAATCTTTTGCCTTTGAATATTCTTTCCTAATTTGTCAGATCAATGATGCATTCAGAGATTGTGACAGTATATATTTCATCCAATATTATTAGTTGCTTACATTGTGAAATTTTTTACATTTTAAGTACTACAATCTGTCACATATTAAGTACTTTAAATATTAATTGATATTAATAGTTAAATTGAAGTCTTAATTTATTTCAGGAAATATAGTTGAAAAATATAGAAACATTTAATGTACTGCACATTTAAGAAAGTATTGTTTTATGTTTTGTTATTTTTGCAGTTATGGGGATTGAAAACAGGGCTTTGCACATGCTAAGCAAGTGCTCTACCACTGAGCTATAGCCCCAGCCCCATTATTTTATGTTTTAAGTAGTGTCAGGGTTATTAAAAGACTGCAGATGGTACAAATGAAACCTTTAAGGCCTAATCTGGTCTGCAAAATTAAGTAAATTATTGCCTTGGGTTGGTGAGGTAGCTCAGTGGTAGAGTGCTTGCTTATCATGTTCAAGGGCCTGGATCTAATACCCAGCTGGAAAATAAAAATAAAAATAAAAGTAAAAATAATAAATTATAGCCTCAAATTTTTTAAATGAGGGAATTAAAGTTTTTCTGATTTGTTTTTCAAAGAAAAAGTAGGAAGAAGTATAATGACTTATTTATAGATTTTGCTTCATTTGATTATTTTGGATTATCATGTTTTTTTATGGTTAAAGTTTGAAAGATATCACTAGGGTTTTTTTTATTTTTTTAATTCTGAGTTCAATCTATTTCCTTTTCACATCTTAGTAGAATAGACTCTTAGATTTAGAAGACTCTTGGGCGATTCTCACTCTGCCTCCCCTCTAATGCAGGTCCTTCACATCTCAGCATTCTCAGCAGGTGGTCATCCAGCCTCTGCCAAAATGTTTCTCAAGACAGGTAGCATTCTAATTTTAATCATTGGTGCAGGAGTAACTTTGAAAGTTCTGAGACTGATTTTTAGAGTTTTAAATTTGCTGCAGTAGCAGCAATCTTGCAGTTTTGTTCAGAATACTTTGAAAGTTTATTAGGAAATATTTAAAATATTGGATTTCTGATTTCCAAACTTCAGGAATCTTTGGAAGAAAATTGAAAGTATGAATTGCATTCAAATGTGTATTTGAATGATTAGAATGACAGGAGAAGACTGAGTGATTCCATAGTTTTCTAAAAAAGTAAACTTACTCTGCCCACTTCAAACTGTAGTCTTAAGGTTTCTTCTTTGCAAAACTAAATTTTATTTTGGGAAAAAATTCGATAGTTCATTTATCCTATTTCTGAATTTCCTAAATAGTAGGGTTATTACCTCTATCAGATTAAAAACTGCCATGGTAGCAATATATTTAGAAAATAGTGATAGATTTAAACAATCTCAATTAAATATATCCATATGCCTTTTTTAAAAAAACCAACACATATCACCATAAAATACAGGGATAAAATGAAAGCATTTTAAACATAACATTCTGTGTAATATTTAGTTGTTCCCTATGTCTATTTGTATGCATATTATTTTTACTTTTAATACAGTTTATATTGTTTTCTCTTTTGCAGTATATTCTATATAATCATCTGTGTTTTATACCATCATTATAATAATTATTGAATAACAGTCTACTGAACTCAAATATTTTAATATGTTGAAGCATTCCTCAATTATTGATCATTTAAGTCCCTTACTCATTTCTTATAAATATTGTTGTTGTAACAGTTTTAATACAAAGATTTTCTTCATTTTGAGTTTTTCCCCTAGGATAAATTTGTTTTTCTAGGGAACACAGTCAAATCTTATGAACTTTTGTGTGTTATTTTGTCTAGGATTTCTCCAGTGATGATTCTAAGTTAGAATACAATGTAGATGCTGCAAATGGTATTGTCATGGAAGGATATCTGTTCAAACGAGCCAGCAATGCTTTCAAAACTTGGAACAGGTAATAAATTTCAAGTACTAGTCTTAATCCTTCCATATTTGCAATTTTCTGACTTTTCCTGTGATTTGGCAACTTCTTTTCTTTGTAATTCTCTAAATTCTAATGTAAGTTTTCTAAATCCAGTCCTTTGAAGAAAAGATGGCTCTTAGAAGCAGATGAAGAAATGAAAAGATTCATTCTTAATTCTAAAATTACTTTTTTTTTTTTGTAGTACTGGGGATTGAACCTAGGGGCATTCTACCTCTGAGCTACACCCTCAGCCCTATTTTTTTTCCCTTTATTTTGAAACAGGGTTTCACTAAGTTGCAGAAGGGCTCACTAAGTAGTTCAGGCTGATCTTGAATCTGAAATCCTCCTGTCTCAGCCTCCCAAGTACTAGGATTACAAGCATACGCCACCACATCTGACTTGCTAATTCTAAAATTTAAGCAAGGTTTAAAGGAGGACACCAGGATAATTTTTGTAATGCTTGGTCTATGGTGACTAGATTGTCACAATAATTTCTAAATATGAGCTACCATTCTCCATAATCAATATAAAATAGATTGCAGTGCAAGTTACATGTTGAATATAATTGATGAGTGAATAGAATAGGTAAACTTTTTTCTTTTGGTTCCTCCCCTACTTGATGCTTATGTATAGTTTTATTTAGTGTTTGATTATGAATATTAATTATTATTACTATTATTATTATTATTGTTTGTAGTACTAGGAATTTGAACCCAAGGGTGCTCTACCACTGAGCTAAATCCCCAGCTCTTTTTATATTTTTATTTTGAGACAGTGTCTCACTAAATTGTTGAGGCTGTCCTGGGAATTAAGATCTTCCTGTTTCAGCTTCCCAAGTAGCTGGGATTATAGGCACGTTGCCAATGCGCCTGGCTTGCTTAGGAGTCTTTAAGCTAGGTGACTCTCATTTTTTGTCTTTGTTATCACTCTAATTAACCAGGATTCTTTTTTTTTTCCATGAGTTTTTATAAAAGATAAATTCACTAAATATCTGATAAAAGAATGAATCTATAAATATTAATGCCAGACCATAATGCATCAAAAGATTGCTTGGCCCAGAACCATCCATTTGAATATCATTGATTAATTTTTTTATTCAAGGATCCCTC
Organism: Graphiurus murinus; assembly: GCA_004027655.1. Classification (NCBI taxonomy): domain Eukaryota; kingdom Metazoa; phylum Chordata; class Mammalia; order Rodentia; family Gliridae; genus Graphiurus; species Graphiurus murinus. The sequence continues at coordinate 43,550 of PVLC010011910.1, forward strand.
TTTTTTTTTCTCCTTCCCAATATGGTCAGAGCAATTTTGTAATAATTTTGAGTTGTGTTCAGGACCTGGTTAATTGATTTATTGTATTATTGGTTGAAATGTGTATATTTTATTACTTGAACAGGATATGAATTCACATAATGATACAGAAGGTTGGTTTTATTTTTTAAAACAAATGAACATTAGCAAAATAAATAGAATTTTCATGGTAAGTTTAATTTAGTATATATTTTTGTTAATTTAAAGGGAAATGTTTGATGCCTTATTGAAATGAGTTCCTAGTGTACTTCTTTTGATTTTTGGTGTTGAGGTTATATAAAAATAATATTCACCAGCATTTTCAATTGCCAATGATTTATTGAACATTTCCCTAGCATTTGATATTGACCAATGCTTAAATGTACATGGTTTTATTTGAAACAATTTTCATTTATCTTAGAATGAATATAGAGTGGAAAAATAATGATTAAATTGGACAGCCTCTTCAAGCTATTTAGAACTTTGAAATAATACATGATATTGGGCATGGTGTTGCACCCTTGGATTTCTAGTACTTGGGTGGCTGAGATAGGAGGATTACTGGTTTGTGACCAGCCTCAGCTATTTAGTGAGGCCCCCTATAACTTAATGAGACCCTGTTTCAAAATAAAGAATTAAAAATAGGGCTGGGGGTATAGCTTGAAGATAGAATGCCCCTGGGTTCCATCCCCAGTACCACAAAAAACAAAAACATGAATATAGGAAGAATAACTAAAGCGATCTGGTTAGAAATAATGTTTTTAATTATTATAAAATAAAAATGAAAACTTTATTTCCTAAGCTCTAGATATTAAGGCAATAATCTTTTAAGCCTTTCCTAGCAAAATTCTGTAGCTAGGAGTATTTAAAAAAATTGTGTGATTGATGAATCTTTATAATAAGTAAATTATTCAACCAATATGACTTTACTGTATAATGCTAGAATTGAATTTAACCTTCATATTTCCAAACAACCTTTTAAATTTAACAAAAAATACATAGAAGCATACTTTTATATTAAGAAGAAAAGAAATGAACTTCCATGGACTACTTCAATGAGAAATCATCTCAGACTTCAAAATGAAGCACAGTAAGTGTAGTGGAAAACTGCATTACCATTTAGTGCGATAGAAGAAAATTAATTTTGCTTTAAGTGTGGAGATTTTCATTTTTTGTTTTATGAATTCTACTAATTGGAAAAGGTGTTAAAATGCAAATAAATTTAAGTAGAGAATAACTACTAAATCCTCAATTGTAGATATATTACCTACCACTTGCCAAGTGGAAAAAAGACATTCACTTTGGAAATTAAGATTGTGTGTGTGTGTATGTGGTGTTGGGCATGGAACCCAGGGGCATTCCATCTGAGATCCACACCTCCAGTCCTATTTAAGGAGATGCCATTTATACACAGTGCGAGGTCAGTGAATTATAGATTGTAGTTCAGCACCCTAATTTTCAATTAAGAAATAGCACTTTAGTGAGATGATTGTGAGAGAAAGGAGACTTATTTAGCTAATAGTTTTGGAGGTTGAAAGTCCTAAGATTGTGTGGCCCATTGATTTGGTCACTGGCAAGGATGGCACCACAGTGGGAGAAGTGTGTGTGGAGAGGTCATACAGCGAGACAGGAAGCCAGAGAGCTGGAAGGGGCCAGTCTTCTTTATATTAACCCACTTTCTGGGAACTGACTTACTCCAAGAAGGCAGAATTAATTCCGTCTGCAGGCAGTGCTCCCAGTAACCTAAGGGTCTAATGCTAGGCCTCACCTCTTAAAGATTCCACCACTCTAACAGTGCTACACTGAAGACCAGTTTTCTAGTCCCCCTTTGGGGAACAAATTATATTCATAACAGTAAGGAATTATATAAATGGGAAAGGAGAAAAGAATAATCTGCTGTTATTTAGGATTTTCTTTTTTAATATTAAAAATTTAGAATGTGTCTTAAGTTTCTTGAATGAGAGTTATCAAAAATATAATCTTAAGAAATACTTACAATTTCCCTTTACCCATGTTTGGCTTAGATACTGGCTTCTCTAATTAATTCTCCATTCAGTTTAATTCTATTGACCCCTGAGTAAGATTAAGTATAGTCTTTGTAATATTTATGCCTTAACTTTAAAAACATGTAGGAATCTAGCTATTCAAATATTAAGATTTTTCTACCTGCTTAAGTTTTTTTTTTTTTTTTCAGTACTGGGG
>PVLC010011911.1:0-45771 GCA_004027655.1 Graphiurus murinus
TTTTGCGGTACTGGGGATGGAACTCAGAGGCATTCTACCTCCGAGCTATACCCCCAGCCCTATTTTTCATTCTTTATTTTGAAACCGAGTCTCACTAAGTTGTGGAGTGCCTCATTAGGTAGCTGAGGCTGGCCGCGAACCCGGATCCTCCGGTCTCAGCCTCCCGAATGCTGGGATTACAAGCGTGAGCCACCACGCCTGGCTTTGGAAGTTGTTTTTTGGGGAAATCCCTGGTAACCTGATAGTTTTTTCATTCGTCCCTTTCTCTTAGAGCACAGATCGCCATTGGCTCTTTGACCCTTCTCTTGTCATTTGAACTAAAGGCAAATGGACATCAAAGTTATGACTATTTTTTTTCTTCGCTGTTCCAGGGATTGAACCCAGAAGCACTCTACCTCTGAGCTACCCCTTTTAAATTTTTGTTTTGGAACAGTCTTACTAGGTTGTTGAGAGTCTTGCTACCTTGCTGAGGCTATCATTGAGCCTGCAGTACTCCTGTCTCAACCTCCCAAGTACTGAGATTACAGGCATGAGCCATCATGCCCAGAGACTTTTTTAACTTAAGGGTCTAAGGAAGATGAGTAAGCCCACTACTGAAACATGTAAGTTTTTCCCTCTCTCAGTTCAGTTTCTACGTGGAAAGGTGAGCATGGCCAGGTAGTGGTTTTATCACCAAGCCGAGGAGCCAGACTCTGTGAAGGGCCCTATGTCATGCCGTCCCAACCTGGGAGACATGGTCACAGTGCCATTTTGTCCAGGGCCAGCTCCAGAGAGGACCAAGAGGTCTGCATGGCAGCTAGGTTCTCATGGTAAATGGAGGATCTTATAGAGAGTTGCTTCTCATGTGGGCAGCAGGCTTTTGAGAGAGCAGAAGTTTGAGTCTCACTCACGGAATCGCCTGTCTGCTCCCTGCCTGTGCTGAAGCATTAATAACGCCAAGTTGATGGTCATGGGATCAGAAGGCAAAAGCCCTAAGTATGGGGGAGGCTTCTGCATGTGGAGCAGCCTCAGATCAAGGAGAGGATGAGTTGGAAGGACCTTCTGAGCTGCATCAACCCTGTCCAAGGGGTTCAGGGGGCGGATCAGATAAGCTAAGGAAAAACAACAACAACAACAACAAAAACCCCCATAAAGACAAAAAATAAAACACTATTTGTGGTCCATCTACTGAATTCCCTTCTACTTGCTTTCCCCAGTTCTAGGTCCCAGTTCCCAGTGTTGATTTATGCAACAACATTCACAGGCCAGGTAATTTCAGCTTTCCAGTAGGAGACTGAGGGAGTACAACCCTTGGGCTATTAGAACTGAGAATTCCTTCTCCAAACCTTCCCTGCCTGTTGGTCTGCTGCAACTCTGCCATTTGTCTCTGGGCAGAGGAACTTGAGAGGAAATATGGCATTGGCAGCACTGCAGCTTGAGCCCCTCTCCTTCTGCCAGCCAGGGCTGTTGGCCTTTCTCTTTTGGCACTGGTGGTGGAGTGAGCCCTTCTCGCCTTCTTTCCTCGGTCCTTGGCTGCGTGGGATGAAAGTGGGCTGAACTTCTCTTGCAGAGTGCACACAGAGGGCGTCCTTTTGGAGCAGCTGCTCTGGCCCACTGTCTCTAGAGACTAAAGGTAGGAAGGATGGAACTGGGGGTATGGGTCTCTCCTGGGTGCCACTCATGCTGCTGTTGCTGTCCTAGGTGAGCTGGAATGATAATGGTTTATCCTGAAGATGACAGGTTGGTCTAAAGCCCAGGCTCCATGCTGCTATGGAAAAGTCTGTGGCCTCCTTGTATGGACTTCAGGAGCCACAAGATAGGGTGTGGCTCTGGATTGGAGGCTGCCCAGGAAGCTGTTGTACTGGAATATTGTTAGTAGGACCAGAAGACCACCCTACGCCCCACTTTACCTAAAGGGGTTTCTTTAGCAGCGTTGAGCAATCTCTTTTAAACTAGGCCTTATGAAGAAAAGGTAATATACAAATAGCTTCTGTCATTGCAGAGTTCGTGGTCTAAACCAGACAGAATCTTTGTGGATTTTCACACTTGGCAGTAGCACAGAAATGGTTCACATGATGACCTTGTATCTTGCTACCTTGGTTTTACTAGTGAGAGTTGCAAGGTTGAAAAATTGGTGAAAGAAAATGGATTAATCTCTTTTGTTACTTGTTAAAAAGGATCAAATTTGCTTAGCTCTAATTTCTCATAATGATTCAGCTTTATTGAGAATATAGAAACATCTTAAGTGTTAATGTTTTTGTCTTTTTGGATATAAGTAAAAATACATGTCAGGTGAGCTTATCTAATGGGCCAAGTGTTGTCTGAGCTGAGTCAGCCCTAGGGGTGGGGGAGAACTTGAGCCCTCTCCCCACCTCCCCCATATGCTTCAGGGACCTAAAGCATATTGGGGGGGTGGATCCCCAGGATGGGGTGGAGATGCTTGGGCCATTCTAGAACCAGGTTATTTTCAAAATGGTGGTCAGCAGTGTGGCTTCTCAGAGAACAGAGTGTAGAAACTCCATCACCAACCAAGGCAGCACATGGAAAAGTGAAAAACTATCTTCAGACGTCCTCTTTCCCTGTTCACAGTGGAGACTGGTGACCTCAGATGGCCATGAGCAACTTGTTTAAAAGCAGGACTAGACTGGAGGATGTATTGAGCGTGGAAAGGAGGAAAAAGGTGGACAGAATTTCCATTTTGATCCAAATGTTCTGCATAATGTGGTGGCGGTGGTTTGGGGAGGTTGTGGTCTAAAGAGGAACGGCCACGAGTTCATACAAATTTGTCCTTTTGCTCCAGAAGCAACTGGAATTCCATTTCCACACTGGCTCTTCTGCAGACTGTCTCATTGAGTCTGTAGGTGGCTAGGTCCCCTGAATGCACTCAGCTCTTCTCGGTTATTTGCTTCTTCTTTGACTTGGGAGAAGCTTCCACTTTTCTACTCTCCCCTTTGGTATGTGAACAATAAAGATACAAGCAAACTCACCCAGGGCTCTGTTGAACCCCCAGGCAGGCCTGTGAGGTTGTTTCATTTTTCTCTTCTGAACTTTGTGTGTTTTCCCTGGGTCTCCCTGTCAGTGGCGTAAGACCTTTGACCTGTACTACATGCGGGCTCACATGGATGCCATACTCGCCTCTGGTAACCTGTGTGGGGCACTGAGTTAGTAGGTCAGTTTCAGGGCAGTGTCCTTACCCCGAGAATTGGATAAGATAGGACACCCACATTTCTGAAGGCTGGGAAACTCATGGCAGCAGAATGGTTCCGAGTAAAGGCTCGTGATACATTCCAGAAGTTTCTTTCACTGAAAAATAATTAACAAGTGAGTAAAGGAGGAAGCTCAGGTCATCTGGATTAGAAGGGTTGGGTCTAAGAGTTTGGCTTTGGCTCTCTTAGCCTGACTGCCTGGGTGTCTGAGGCCATCACAGTGGACAGTGACAAGTGAGGCATGGCTCAGAGAGAATAGTAGTGTCCCTTAGAGGAACTCCTTGGTGGTGAGGCTAAAGGGTGTGGATAAGACTTTTGAATTGTAAAATGTTATCTCTACCCAAAATTTTAGTTATTATCCACAGCTATTTACAAGTGAGAAAAAAGGGAGAGATTATGGTAACATGACTTGTCCAATGTCTTAAAAACAAGTGAATAGCTTAGGCAGGATGAAGATCTAGGTCTTCCAGGGGCTCACTGACCAGTCTTGACTGTGTCCAGCTACCTCTGTAGGGCAAAGGCCATCATCCTTTACACCAAGCCACTCCAGTTGGCCACTGGAAGAAGATCCACTTCCAGTAATTGCTAGGCAAATCCATTCATATCTAGGGAAAAGGCAATACTGTTACTCAAAGACTATTCATGGGGTGAAAGATTTGATCTGGAACCCTTAGGGAGAAGAGATGGGAACCTTGAAGGGAGTTGGGCCAGTTGTAGCTCCCAAAATCTAAATACTGGTCATTCTAGAGTCCTTTTGGAAAACATATCCAAATGGGTATCTGTCCTCCTGTTCCTCCTGACAGCCACCTCTGAGAGGTGGGCACCTCTGGAAACTAACAAATATCCAGTGAAGAGAAGGATGAAGATAAACTGGGACCTCTATGTTGCCCTCCACCAGAACTTGCTGCAATTGTGTGTGAGAGGCTGGCCTACTCAACCACGTATGAATAGAGCCTTTGCTGTGCTTAAAACGCCTCTCAGAAAAGCAAACATCCATCATGCCCAGGCAAGGGGCAGGTATGCTCCACTATCGTGTGTGTGCATGCACACTCATGTACACTCCCATACCTGGATACATATGTAAAAATATACTTTGCCCCAAATACTATTAGGACATGTCTCAGTATTGTGAAATATATTTTAGAGTTAAGAATGTTCAGTTAAAATGTTCTGTACTGTTAAAATTTCTCAATTTGGATGGATCAGCTGCAGCCAGGAGTGAGATAACATGGGAGGGGTGGGGTACTCTGATTTCGTGGATGAGTGTGTGTGTGTGTGTGTGTGTGTGTGAGAGAGAGAGAGAGAGAGAGAGAGAGAGAGAGAGAGAGAGAGAGAGAGAGAGAGATTGGGAAATCATTTGTCTTTGGCAAGGGTGTAAAGGGAAAATGAGCAAACAAAACAATGTGATTGAGAAAGAGTTCTATGAAGAGAACTGTGTGTGATCCACATCAGAAGGCTGTGCACATTGGATCATATGCTGTCCTCATGCCTCGGGGTCCCGTGGGCTCTGGCACTAAGGAGACTCACCTGGGGACGTGGTATGGTTTTAGCACACTGCTGTGTTCTCATTTTGGGATTTGGAAGTTGGTAGCTCGGTTTCATTGCCCTACTCTGGGCACTGCCAGTTTGAGTGCATGGCACCCCCCTCTCTCCATCTGAAGTTTCATGTAATATCAGTACCAGTTCTCCAGCCTTTGTCTGCGGTCTTAACACATCAACATTCTAATTGCAATAGGTCATTGACTTTCAGAGAGCCCTGAATTCTCCTGCCTGCCCACAGATGCTGCATCTGGCAACCACTGCCTGCCCTGTTTTGGAGGGGAAGTTGCAGGGAACCTGCAGAGATGGTCAGAGGTGAAGGCTGGATCCCAGATCCACAGTGGCAGTGAGGGCCTGAGAACCGGAGTGTGAGTGGGAGGAAAGTTGACGTTTGGGGCCAGCCTGCAGCTCAGGACCTTTCCCCATTGCTCAGTCCGCTGCTAGCTGGCCTGTCCAGTTCCTTGGTTCTCATCAACCCCATTGTTGGCTCATGATGGAGCAAAGGGTCTGTTGGAAAGGCGCTAGGCTGGAGTTGGGACCGGAGCACTATTGCAGGCCAGAGCTGTGCCAGTTGTTACTAGGGCCTCCCGTCTTCCTATGGGCGACAGCATGGCCCAGCCCACCTCACAGAATCCTAGTGATGGCAAAATGAAATACTGTGTACAGAAGTGCTTTTGAAAGATCCAAACAACTCTGGCTGCCTTATGTTACATACCAACATCCAGTTTCTTGAAACCCTTCTGTGTGTTGGGGCAAGACACAGAGGGGAGACATTTCTAAAGCTAGGCCTTGCAGGAAGATCCCTGTCATTCTGCTATGCCCTGGGGGGTCCATAAAGACCCCTGTTCCTTTATAAACTCATGGGGGGCCTTCTCTGTGGCAGTCACTGTAGTGGGCAGTGAAGATAGGAGACTGAAAGGATGCAGGTGCAGCCCTCCTCTGTCTAGCGTAGGGTGTGGGAGCCAGGCACATGCACAGTCGCAGCACAGTCCTAGGTAAGCAGAGGCCAGCGGGACTCCATTTATGATCTGGGCTGGTTTGGCAGCGAGTCTTATATCTGACTGTACAGGGAGCTGCTTCCTCCCCTGCTCTGAAACTGAATCTGATTTATTTTTTCTGTGGTCTGTGTGCAGTGAATGAAGCAGTAGGAAGTAGCCCTTTCTTCTATCCCTGGACAAGACCAGGAATGGGCTTCATTGGCAGCAGTCCATGGGGGTGGGGGCACTGTGGCTGTCCGAGGGTCCAGGGATGAGTCTCCACGAGGGTCATGCCCTCCACCTCCTTCCTCCCGTCCACCTGCAAAGCGCCCAGGTGGGGGTGGGCTCACCTCTGTCCAGCCAGAGCAGCAGCAACCTATCTTTTCCTTTCCCCTACAGGAAGCTGCACAGTGGGATGAAGACGTACGGGTGTGAACTCTGCGGAAAGCGGTTCCTGGATAGTTTGCGACTGAGAATGCACTTACTGGCTCATTCAGGTAGGCGAGGATGACTTAACTGGCCCGTTGGGACACAGGCCACTACCTCCTGCCTGCTTTCACCCCCAACCCAGAGCCCACTGTGGCCCAGGTGTCCTCAGCCAGGGACTTGATCTACGGTCTACCTTGTCCCCTGGATCCTTTCTTCAGGTTAATGGAGCAGAAAACCCACCCTGACGTGCGCCCATCAGACGAACCGATCTTCATGCTCCCCTGGGGTTCCCAGGGCACCGTTGGCACCCATGCCTGTGTGATCTACCTTCCAAAGTAGACTGCAGTTTCATTAGCAAAACAGTTGTGGAATTAGGTTCTCTCTGTCTAATGAATCTGACTATTGGGTTCACATTATACAGGAGCCTTTAATTAAATAGATATAGAAAGGTTGGAACACAAAGCTAGTTATAGCGTGCTGTCTTTTGCAAGTTAATTTTATCCAATTCTAGTGGGGTCGACTGTGTGGCTGCTGGTAATTTTGCTCGTGTTTGGGCAAAGCTGCTTTGCCCCATGAGGCGTGGAAAGGGGAGAAGCTACTGACATTCTGCATGCCTGGGTGTTGTTGGTGGAGGGAAGGATCTGCCAGTCTGATGCTGCGGCTTCGAGGCTCAGGGGTCACCTGACTTTGGTTGTAGAAGCTTCAACACTTTCCTGCCAGGGCCCCAGACTTTTCCCTTTAATAACCTTGCTATTCACCCTCAGAGTCACTTTTTAGGGGAGAGGAGCAGGCTATCTTCTTATCTGGTCTTGCTCTCACATTATAGAGGCAACCACCAATGTCTGTCTCTTCTTTCTCCTCATTGCCCCGAGCAACTGGCCGTCTGGGCAGTTTAGTGTTTGTGAAATAAGCGTGGGTCTTAGGGTTGTGCAGATGAAGGTTCAAATCCTGTTTGTGACAGGTGCTATGTGACCATGGCTAGACTTATCTTGTTTCCAGTTTCTGTATCTGTTAAGTGCACGTGTCTCCAACTCATTGATTTATTTGAGAATCAGAGGACAGAATATATATATTAAAGGCCTTGATACCACATCCCTAGCATACAGCTGGTGTTTAATAGATTTCATTGACTTCTGCTTGCACCTTCCTTCTTTTTCCCCACCTCTGCAGCTGGTGCCCTATGGCATGTTCCCATCACCTAACTCCCGAAGTTTCCTTCCTGGCTGGCCCTACATTCTGTTCTTCCCCGGGCCCACTGTGTGCCCCGTTGTGTAAGTGCTCTCCTTAGCTTCACTGCAACTGGCCACTCCCTGCAGCAGAGCGTGTGAGGCCCCCGCTGCGCTGGATGTGGCTGTTCTCACTGGCCTTGGCAGCCCTTCCTCGGGCCCAAACTTCTTGCCTCCCCTTCTTCCCTCTTCCAGACACAGAAGTTCGGCCTCCCTAGATAGCTGTCCATCCCAGTGTGTCCACTCTGTCCTCTTGTCTGCTCCCTTCCTCTTTCCCGTGTGTCCTCATCCCTACTCCATGCTCCACTGAGCCATCTCTGCCCCGCCTGGCTGTGTGACCTTGGCCCAGAATCCCGAGTCCAGGCATTGCTGCATTTGGCATCTGCTTGGCACTCATTCTGTTTTAATGACATGCGCCTCATATTTTCTTGCTTCCCTTCAGCTTTGCACATTGTTTAGGGTTCATCGCATGGTTTCATAAACTCTCTGCCAACCAGATTGGCCAGACTCCCTGACCCTAAGGACAAAATGTAGGTCTTCTGTTTGTTTTGTTCACTGTTCCTTGCCCTAGACACCTGTGTGGCACTGGATGCTTGGATGGGGAAACATATGCTTCAGCCTGTTATTAAAGCTCTTTTGCCTTCTTCGAGACCGTGGCACTGGGGATGCAGCCCAGGGGTATTCTACCTCTGAGCTGCACCCCCAGTTCTTTTTTACTTTTGAAACAGAGTCTTACTAAGTTGCTAAGGGAACCTGTGATCCTCCTGTCTCAGCCTCCCAAGTACTGATGTTACAGGTGTACGTCACCACACCCGGCTACCCAGGCCCTTCCTTGCTGCTCTTTACTAGTGTCCAGTGCTCTAGCCAAACTCATCTATTTGTTGGGTTACTTCTTGTGCCTCTTGCTTGCTGAGCCCTGTGGTTTCATTCACTCCATTCTGACTGCTTGGAAGAACTCTCTGCCATCTTCCCAGATTTTCTAAGGTCCCTTCCATGACGCCCTCCTCAACCATGACCCATTCCCAGTTGGAAGCATCTGTGCCTTCTTCTGGGCACCCGTGTTTCTTCATCTGAAGAAGTCTTTGGGATTCACCTTATCCCCCTTACTTGGGAGGCAGGCTGATGTGGTGGAAGGAGTTTGGGCACCCACTTCCCGAGGTACAACCTCAGGCTCTGAGCCTCCCATCCTCATTGTAGAATGAGAATGTTTAGCCCTGCCCCAGAGAAGTTGCAGGGCTCATGTTGCATCCTTGCCACTGTGCCTGGCACGTTCCAGGCTCTCAATAAATATAGTTTCCTTTTCCCTTTCCTTTAATCAGTTGTAAGCTACTTGGACCTAGAGCGGCCTCCAGTATGTCTAGCACATTGCCTGACACATACATTATCAGAGTCAACAAATAATTACTGAATGAATGAGTGTAGCCTGGGAGGCCAATGACCCAAGCCTGGAGACCCCCATCTCCTGCCTGGTTTGTCCTACAAGGCAGCCAGGAGCCCCTGGCCCGCCTTGCACTCTCTCCCAGGCAGTGGGGCACGTATGGTTAGCCACCGTCTCTGCTATGAAGTCCACAGTGTTGGTGGATACCATAAAGAAGAGAGCAGCTGATTTCGTACTTTCAGGAGCATTTGGTATCTCCAGTGCAGACTTTGCATGTGTGTAAAGATCCCTGGGGAAATGCCCTTTGGTTGTGCCTGAGATACCACTTCTAGGTCCCTTGGTCTCACTTCGATGCCCCAGAGGCTTTGGCTGCTGAATCTGCTTTCCTGTTTCCCTTTCTGTGCCTGTCTTATCGGCCACCAAAGGCTGACTGGGGTCAAATGATTTGTCCCTCTGAGAGTCTCTTGCCAGTGCCCTTGAGAGGGAGGATTTGGTGGTGGAGCACGTATGATGAGTCACGGCTGTGCTTGAGTTCACCCTTGCTCGTAGCTCATGGCCTACAGAACCTGACTTTGCTAGTCTCGCTTTTCTTTCTGCTGCTTTGCATTCCTCTCGCCCCCATGCTGGGATGTCTTGAAAACCAAGTAGCACAGAGAGTTAGCGAGGCTGGACCACTTCCCAAACTGGTTGCTCCCTGTTAAACAGTGACAGCCTTGGGTACAAGGGCTACAGGGGCCTAGCCTCTTTGAGGCTCGGGGCTGAGCCCTAGACTGGTGGTGCCAGGTCTTCTCAAAGATTCCAGTAGTGATTTTACACATCCTGATCACGGCCCCCAGCTGCCTAATAACAGAACTCTGTGTTGCTTTAGAAGACACGCTTAATTAGAGGACATGAGATTTTCTTGCTGCTCTGTTTCGAAGGCTCCTTACAAGCGGGGAGCTGACGGTGTGAATGGACCTGTAAGGTCTTTAGTGCAGACCCATTTTACAGAAGATAACCAAGGGTTGGAGCCCCATGGCAGAGTCTGGAAGAACAATAGTTGCTCCAGAGCCTGGGGAACTGTTTTGTTAAAAAGAGCAGGCTGGCCAGATATGGTGGTGCACACTTATAATCCCAGTACATGGGAGGCTGAGACAGGAGGATCACAGGTTTGCGACCAGCCTCAGCTACCTAGTGAGGCACTCCGCAATTTAGTGAGACTCGGTTTCAAAATAAAGAATAAAAAATAGGGCTGGGAGTATAGCTCGGAGGTAGAATGCCCTGGGTTCAATCCCCAGTACTGCAAAAAAAAAAAAAAAAAAAAAAAAAGCAGGCTGTAGAGATGTGAGCAGGGGTCCTGGTTGCTCCTAAATGTCCCTCTGCCCTGTGCAGGCACATCCTGGCTCCGCTGAGCCGCACAGCGCTCCTTCCCGCTCGCTCGCTGCCCCTCCCCCTCTTGGCTCGCGCTGCCCGTGTTTGTTATTGTAGTCCTGGCGCCAGGCCAGGCCTGGCTGCGAGCCAGACTTGCGGGTACAGTATGTACAGTCAGAGCTGAGCCAAGGTTGTCATCATACACGATTAATTTTTTTTTTTTTTTTCTAATCTGGTAGGGGTGGGTGAAGGAGGAGGCAAGGAAAGAGTTTCTGCGCAGAAGAGGCCTCCCTGAATACCATGGGGATGTGATTTAGGAAAGGAGAGAGGGTGTCTTTCCTCCACGTCTCTCCCCCTTTCTCTCCTTGTCTTCCTCCTCTCCTCCTCATTTCCCTATCAGATGAAATCAGCCTGTAGGAGATCGACAAGGCGAGGTCTTATTTTCAGTGACTAGAATACTAAATTTACGCTCCTAAATCAGTTTGCATTGTGTTGAAATTGACAATTTGTTTAATTAGAAGTTTGCCCTGTAGGAGGCCCTTCTGAGAGGCACTGCTTCTCTTCTCTCGCTCTTACTTTCTTTTCTCTTATTTTTTTTTTTTTTTAAAGACCCTAAGTGGTAGTAGTGAATGTTCAGTTTAATTGAAGTTTTTATTTCGATTTGAATGCGTTAACTAATCAAGTGTTTATGAGATATACCTGATGATAACAATAAGTTTAAATTAAACTGACAGTAACCTAACTCATTAACTAATGAGATGAGCTGGCCAGCCCTGTGTTCTCAGAGATGGATTTGGGAGTCAGAAGAGCTTGGATATTGGGAAAGAGGCTCGAAGTAGAAAGAGAGAAGCAACCTCCATCCGAGGCTCTGCACAGCTGGCCCAGGCAGAAGAATGCCCCCGACCTGTGTTCCAGGGTGACTCCAAAGCCCCTTTCCCCAGCCATCGCTGCCATGTGAGGACTGGGCCTGGAAGCCTCTGTGGTCCTGTGTCTTTGCCCTTTCCTTGTTCTAACATAAAAAGTGATTCCCAGCTCTGAGATGTCCCCATAGAGACTTCAGACTCTGGCAGTGACTCCAGTTGGTTCTGAGATTGGCCAATGGAACATTTCCCAGCAGGCAGTACTTCTTGAAGCTTGGCCAAAGGGACCGATAGGTCACAAGTAAGCGTGCCTAGAACTGTTCACCCCTACTTTTGCCTCGGTTGCTTGCCCCGAGAGGTTTGGTATTCATGTGGCCTGGCCCGCTCTGGGAATGTTCTTCATTTTTGGAGCCAGTGGATGTTTGATAAGCACTAATTATGTGTCAGGCCCTGTGCTTTGAAGAGTGAAGAATGGTGCAGCATCCCTGCCCTCAGGAGGCTGAAGTCTAGTAGGAGAGATTTTTATCACAATTGCAGAATTGTGATAAAAGCACGTGTGCACCGAGTGCCAGGAAAGAGGAAGGTAGAACTTAAATAGAAGGCACACGGTGATGCAAGCCTGTAATCCCAGTACTTGGGAGGCTGAGACAGGAGGATCGAAGGTTCTGGAAGAGCCTCAGCAATTTAGCAAGACTCTGTTTCAAAATAAAAAAGGATAGGGATGTAGCTTACAGTCTAGAACGCCCCTGGGTTCCATCCCCCCAGTAGAAGGTGGGGGCAGCAGTTTGAAAGGACTCAGTTGGGGGGAGGCTGACCACTTATGGGGATAGGCAGGGCCACTGGGGGCTGGGTGTGTGGAGTGCAGGGGAGGCAGGACAAGGTGAGGGAGGGAGGGCTGGGGCAAGACTGTGGATGGTCTTGAGTGGCACGGTGATCCCCATTTTCCTCTGAAGCACCAGAGCCACTGAAAGATTGAGAAGGGAGTGGCGCTGTTTTCCCCTCTGGATTAAAAGGGATGCTTGGGTTTGTTGATGTAGACTGGGCTGGCTTACACAGGACATGTGAGACCTGAGGAGGACGTCAAGTCTGGCAGTCCCCATTGGCATGGGGCTGCAGGGTCCAGGGGCCTGCTGCCCTCCTGCACGGGGGGGGGGGGGGCACACAGCTGCCCTGGCCTGGGCACTATGAGCCACGCTTGGTGAGAAACCTCCCCTGAGACCAGGCTCATCCCCAGAGTCCCAGCAATGAGAGAACGAATGTGACATTTGGATGGTAGGTTTTCTGATTCTAGCAGGAATCAAGGGGGTAGCCAAGGGTGTATCATCAGAGCCCTGGGCCATCCCTTCAGCAGGGAAAATTGCCGGATGGGTCAGGCCCAAAAACCAGATTGGTTTTCTTATGTTTTCCTCTGCTGTGATCAGATGGAAGGAAAAAACTTACAAGATGCCAAAGATCTGTGGGTTGACCTGGTTCCTTTTTTTTTTTTTTTTTTCTTCCTTGTGTTTTGGAGCACTTAGCTTTGGGTTTCAGAGTTTTTCTTCTTAAAGACAGAGATGAAGGGGAAAGCAAGGTGGCTGGCAAATCCCCATGATTTTGAGGAGTGGGTACAAGGTGGTCCCCACGCCAGTGATGGGAAGGTGCCGTACTGCCTGAAGACGCTCCTTGGGACCCGGGGCCTCTCCCCTTGCTGCTTCCTTCTCCCTGTCCCTCTTTCTCCCTGGATTACTGTCTGCTTAAAGCAAGAGACTTGGGTTGTCTGGGCACCCAAGAACCCTTGGCCAGTCCTTTCACTCTCTGTCTCCTTTCTGGTTGGCTTCCTACCATCAGGGTAGAACCAGGAGAATCCCTAGAAGAAGCCTTCCTGGGCCCTGTAGCACCCTCAAACATGCCCTGAGATGTGGGCCACCTTGGGAGGTTCAGATTGGGAGAGTGGAGAAGATCAGACTGGGGAGGCTCAGAGACGAGCTGTCCTCCCTGTGGTCCGCATGGGTAGTGTGGTGCAGAGAGGAAGGAGTGAGGGGAGCCGCTTTCCCTGCGAGCGCTCTCTCTCTCTCTCTCTCTCTCTCTGTCTCTTTCTCTCTCTCTCTCTCTCTCAACACACATCTTGCTCTCGAGCCACTCTCTCTCTCTCTCCCTACTCTGAATTTGGCCTGCTTCCCGAACTTTTTCCCAGAGTGGTGTCGTCACTGGCCTGCCGGCAGGTCTGGATGTTCTGCCAGCATTCCAGAGAGTTTATGATCGCTTGCAGATGCGCCTCCAAGAACACACTGTACCCAAAGCAGAAATTAATGCAGGCTTGACTGCGGGCCAAGCCCCTACACGGGAGAGAGGAGAAAGAAAACAAAAACTGTTTAATGCTGTTTATAAATTATACACTGGCTGATGAAAAATACATTTCTTTCCTGCCCCCTTCCCTTCTCCCCCCTGCCTCGCTGCCCCCTCCCCGCCCCCCGCCCCTCTCGCTTTCTGCCTCAAGAGCCTAAACTGAGAGCAGAAGAATATGGTTTTGCTTTTTAGCTCCTGTTTTGGCTGAGATCCGAAACCCTGCTGCTGATTCACAGCCAGAGTATTTTTCCCCTTTACCTGATGAAATATACTGATTTTCCAACCCAGATGGGGTGTTTTTGGTTTTGTTGTCTTGGTGTTTTTTTTTTAACTTTTTTTTTTTTTTTTTTTTTTTGGCCAGGGATTTTGTTTACAGCAAGTGTCAGGTTCCGAGATGGCACAGGGTGCCTTGCTGGCCCCAGGGCAGATAAATGCCCTGCATCTTCCACCTCCAAGCCTCTGGGTATGCGTGCCTGGTCCCCCAGCCCTCAAGACTCTGAGTGGGGTCATCTGAAGTAAGAAAGTTCTGAAAGTTCCTCACAGGTCATTGTGTTAAACCGTGTTTTCACCACTCCTCTCCCTTCAGCTCCAGTCCTGTGAAGAGGGGGTTCACAGACCCACCCCCACATGTCTGTCTCCATATGGTGCCATAGCAGGGGTTGGGGAAGCTCGTTCCATTAACCCCTCTGGATCCCACCCAGCCTCTTCCCCCACCCCGCGAGCCCCCACCCCAATTTATTCTATAAATTCGTTTCCACATTATGTCTATCCATTTACATGGCTTTTGTGTTTTTTTTTTAATACTGCTAATGTTTATCATTTGCCCAACAGGCTCGACAGATTTTGCTTCCTGTAGAGCATCGAGGCTTTAGAGTCCCCTCGTTGCTAAGTAGCAGTCTCTCTGTACTGTAATGGGCTGATTTTGTATTCCGTTCAGCGCTGTATCTTATTTTTGTATGCAAGACAAAGTGTTTTGATGGAGGACGATTGCGGCAGTGTCTGGAGGCTGTTTGGAGTTTTATGGGCTGTACAGTACACTGTGTGCTCTCGGAACAGAACACAGGCTGTTGAATTTTGGATTGGATTTGTCATTTTTCCCCCCTAAGAGAGGAGCCTGTCGGATAGAACATTACTTTAAGGGTGGAGGAGAGAAAGTGGAAATTATGTAATAACTGTCTTCCTTCTCTTTCTCTTTCTATCTTTGTTTCTCTCTCTCTCTCTCTCTCAATGATTCTTCTATCCCCAAATCGGGTGGTTTCTCCCACACACGCCCCCTTTTACACCACCACATGATTTTGCACAGCTAGACGATGACGTTCCTCTTAGGAAGCGAACGGTGCCCTAGAGGGGTGAACGCTGGGACATCTGTCTGTCTGCTGTTTATTCTCATATTCTCTCTCTTCCTCTCACTTGCTGCTTTCATCCGGCTTAGGTTCTGGGCTGCTGGCCCTGGTTCTAGCTGAGGATGAGTGGATAACGGGGTTGTAAGGTAGGGATGTTTGCATGAGACTGACCCGGAGGCAGTGCCATTTCCTGATTTCCAGGGGTCTTTCTGCCTTCCTTCGGCCTCCTGGACACACATCCTGCCAGAAGGACTCTGGGGAGGGGGGCCCTTATTCCTGCTCCCCAGCTCCTAGCCTTCTGCACGGACTGTGGCTGCACATCTATCACTCCGTGCGCTGTTACTCTCCTCGCTCTCTTGCTCTCTCTCCTCAGGTCTCCATGGTGGCAGGTGTTTATTTTTCAGCTTTGCTCGTCTCTCCTTCCATTTCCCCCAATCTCCTTTCATCTCACTTCATCTCTTTGTCACTGTCCTTGTGTCTGTGTCAGCCTCGGCCTTCGCTCTTCACTCCTGGGTGTTTTCTGTCTTTTTTTCTTATGTCTTCATCTGTCTTTGTCTCCATTTGTCTTGTTGGTCTTCTCTCTTGTCTGTCTGTCTGTCTCCTCCACCGTCTTTCTTTCACTCTCCCCCCTCAAAGCTTTTGAGCCTGGAAGTTGGAGAGCCATTAGAGTATGGAATAGAATGTCGCCCAGAGGCCTGCTGAGGCCTCTTGACAAGTGACTGGGAATGCTGTCAGCACCTGGAACCTGATGTGCCCTTGTCCCTTGCCCAACAGTGACCAGAGTGGTGGAGCGTGTTTGGTGTGGCTCCCGCTTTTCCAAGGTCCCTGGATATCTTTTCCAAGGGGAGCTAAAGATGGGCAAGTGGATGAGCAGGGTCAGGCTTTGTAAGGGCCTCACTGGACGTGGGCACTCAGAACCCCAGGTGGCGGACACCATGCACACACAGGTCTAGAGTACACCTGTGAGCACAGAACTCACCAGACACCTGCCATTGTCAACCCTCCTGTGCCCAGGGCCTGGCAAGGTGCTTGGCTCATGGAAGGCTTTGGATGTGCATTCATTGAATAAATGAATACCCTGTAACCAAAGTATTTGTGTATCACTAGGACAGATCTGGGTTTGGTGGGGCCTGAGGCTTACTTGGTTTTAGCTGCCCTCTCTCAGAAATGGATTCTGACCCTCAAGTGGTAGGGCCGTTCCAGGGAAGAGGCCGGTGCCAGTGAGAGACCTGAAGCTTCCGCTTTACTAGCTTCAGGGAGACAGGCCTCCATGGGCCACCGAGAGGAGTTGCTGGTGGAGAGTTCCACAGTTGGAGCAACTGAGTGGGGAAACCTGGGCTGAGGATAGCATGGTAATGCCTGCTCAGTCCTGGGGACCCTCAGAGCCTGGGCTGCTGTGTTTGCAGGCCTCAGGTTTATTTTATTTTTTTGGTACTGAGGATTGAACCCAGGGGCATTCAACCTCTGAGCTACACCCCCAGCCTTTTTTTTTTTTTTTTGAAACAGGGTCTTGCTAGGTTGTTGAGAGTCTCAGTACTTGCTGAAGCTGTCCTTGAACTTGTAGTCCTCGTATCTCAGCCTCCCAAGTACTGGGATTACAAGCGTGGGCCACCATGCCTGGCTCAGGCCTCAGGTTTATATTTTGTAGGATTCATGCCAAATCCTCCTCCTGCTTTTGGTAAACTTGCTAGTCACAGTGGGACTGGAAGCTCCTTGTATTTTATGCTCTCTTCTCAGCATGGCTGGTTGGTGGACCTAGACCCTAAGCCCACCTCATCCCACCAGAGCCACCCAGGTAGATATATACATGTGATAGCATTCAGGCCTCCAGTGACCTTCGGTGACGTGATGAAATGTCCTTGCACCCACCCCTGTCCCAGGTATTCCTCAGCCTAGGCTTTGGTTCCCCTGCTTCTGTGGAACAGTAGAATCATGAGTCTAACAGAGGACTGGACCTCTCATTGGGTGTTATGCTAGTTAGCTTTCTATCACTGTGACAAAATACCTGAGATAAACAACTTAAAGGAGGAAAGACTTATTTAGGCTTATGGTTTCAGTTCATGGCCACTTGGGTCACTTGTTTCTGGGTCTGTGGCGAGGCAGAACATCATAGCAGGGAGATAGGATGTAATGAAGAGCTCTCATGTGGTAGTGCAAGCTGTTTGCCTCATGGCAGCCAGGAGAGAGAGACAGAGACAAAGACAGAGAGAGATAAATGGGCCAGGAACAAGATACCACCTTTAAGGGCACACCCCCCAAAACCTACTTTCTCCAACTAGGCCCCACCTCCTAAGTTTCTGCCACCTCCCAATAGACCATTAAATTATGACTCCATCAGTGGATTAACCAATTGATGAGGTCAGAGTCCTCGTGATCCAGTCATCTTCCAGAGGTCCCATGTCTGAGTACTGCTGCTCTGGGGACCAAGCCTTCAACACGTGCTCTTTAGGGGGATATTTCAGATCTAGGCAGTGACAGGGCATGTGTCTAGGAGGGGGCTGGAGGCGATAGAAGGGTCTGCAGAGGTCTGGGGTCTATTCTGTGGAGCCCAGGGACTCATCAGTTACAGGGTAGAAGCAGAGGGTGGGACAGCCCTTTGGGTAGGAAGGTAGTTACTTGTTGGGGTATGGGAAAGCTGCAGTTATGATCCCACACATAAGAGGAATAGTCCCAATCAGAACACTGTGTGGTATACATGTGTGTGATTGTGTGTGCAAATGGGAGGGGAAGTCAAAAAGAGAGAGACTTTGAGAAGAAGCGTTTACATGAAATACTCAAAATTGTTCCTTTGCTGTAATGGGCCCGCACAGACCATTACCTTGAAGATTTAAAAACTAAATGAGCTCATCATATCTAGTGACTTCTACCGACATTCATGCTTGATTGCAAAGCCTGCCTTACCTTTGAATTTCAACCTCATTGTTTGTTATTAATTCTCGGGTGTTGGTGGTACGGTCCCCACTGCCCCCCCTGGATTCAGCCAAGAGCATGTTGATTGTGCATGATGGATGTGAATGTTTCTTAACAAGCCCCCAATGAACAACCTTTTCATTGTAAAAATAGCCCTGTGACCTTTAGGGCCCAGACCAGAGTTTCCGAGGAATCCAGTGGGCTAAGGTGAGGCTCGGGTTGGCTTTGAAAGGGGTGAAAGTTTGCTTTTTTTTTAATTTAATAATTTGAGTTTCCTATGAATGATTCTGCGTTCTGTGCAATACTATGCATTTTCATAACTGTCTCTTCCACTTTGGGTAAAGGGAGGGAGGGAAAAAAATAACAGCAGCAGCATTCTGTGGGCAAAGGAAGAAAACAAGAGAATGGGGCAGAGAACAGGCTAAATTTAAAATTGTAATTGGCTGACTTCCACTGGCTTGCGGGTGTTTTAATGACTCATAATAACTTCATTTAAAACCAGCTGAGCAGAAAATAGATTGGAGAGGAGCCTCGGGCCATTATGGATTTGTTTTTTTTGACAAGCTCGGTTTTCAGCAGCCAGGAAGGCTCTCAGAGAGGGCTTGGCTGTGTGTTTCTCTCTCTCTCTGAGGGTTGGTGGTCTGCTGGGGAGAGATTGTATAGAAACCAGGGTTAGTTTTTTTTTTTTTAACTCTCCCCTCACCCCTTTTATTATTTTTTTAACTGATTAAAAATAGATGCCTTGAGGTATGATTTTAGCATCAGTAGGATTTTTTTTTTAACTTTTGATGTGGTAAATGGAACATAAATAAAATTGTTTTTGAAATTACTGAATTAATTGGGTAGTAAAGCAACTATAATGCATAAATTTCCTTTGCAGTTTTTTTTTTTTTATTCTGAGCCCTGATCTATGTTTGTGGGGCGTTACCCTGTTTCCTAAGTCTCCTCCTGCTCCCCACCAACCCTTGCCTCCTCTGAGCCTGGACCCTTCCTTTGAATGACAGGACTTTCTCTCTCCTCTCCTCTCCTCTCCTCTCCTCTCCTCTCCTCTCCTCTCTCTCTCTTAATCATCCGGGCAACAGCTAAATGATTTCTTACAAATCTAAACGATTTTGACAGTATTGGTTCTGTCCAGTGACCCAGTCAGCTCCAGGAAGCATGAGTTTTGGGAGTTGCCAGAAAAGACTCTGACCTGCCTCTAGATGTTTTAAATAGATTCTGCCTGCTTCCCATGCTAGGAACGGTGCCAGACCCCAGAGAGTGGTCCCTTCTCTTTCCTCTTTTGAAAGTCAGCCCACTCAGCCGGAGGACGCGTCTGTCTGGGCAAGACAGGAGGCCGCCCCCATCTGATCACTCTTAGCTGTTTATCTGCTCCCTCTTATGGCAACTGTCACCTTCTTTGTTAAACAGCTATTTATTTGCTTGTCCTTTTTCACCTACTAGACTCTAAGGCTTCTTGAGAACATGCGATTTGTTTCTGTGATCCCCATACTACCTAGCATTGCGACCTGCATCAATGGTTGTAACTCAGTTGTTTGGGGAATAAATGAATGGATGATGAGCTGTGGACCATAGGGGCTAGACCTCAGGGGCTCCCTTGCTTCCTCCAGCCCTGGGAGTCAGCAGTCTGGACAAGGAGACAGGAAGGAAGGCGGAGACCTTATCAGTAGCATGCTCCCTTGCATCCTCATAGCCAAATGCATGGCAAGCCCTCAGCAAATATCTGTGGAATGAATAACTGGCTCAGGATGGATGGTGGGGGCCAGGGAAGGAGAGAAAGGCACTTACATTTATTGAATACCTGCTGTGTTCCAGGCATATTGGAGCATTGGTGTTCTGCATATCTGAACTCACTTAAGCTGATGTTAGCTTAGAAGGTGGACATACTGAATCCATTTTGCAGATGAGGACACTAAAGCTTAGCGTTAACTTGACCAAGAAGATCCTGGTGGCAGAACTGGATTCAAATTCAGATTTCTTTCCCCCACCTGTCCACCTTGCTCTTTTGGTAAACATACTGCTGTACCTGCACCTGGCCTTATACTGGTTAAGTGCCCGAATTCCTGCTTTTTTGTTTATATCGCTTAGCAATGTCTTAGAGACTGGGGAGCTGAGGTCAGGAAGGCCCTGTCCCCAGGGGTTCTGGGAGGCCAGCACAAAGCCCTGCCCCTGGGCTACCTACCAGAAGCAGATGTGGCTTGTCAGCCTCTCCCTGCTCTGCCAGGGTAGCATGTGCTCAGTGGCCATTACCTCTCTGAAGTGCCTTGCAGAGCTAGGTCAGGATGGGCTGGGAGCACTGCTGGAGGGTTGTGGGGCGGTCTGTGACTTCTGCACCCAGGGAGAGCTTGTCTGTATCATGCTCCCTGTTCCTCCTCCCCACAGCCGTGCCCCACAGAGAGGAGGGGCAGGAAGAGAGAGTGGCCTGTGGCCCCTCCTGCATGGTCACTCAGCTGGGTATTCTGATTCTGAGGAAGGCACTCTGGAGTCAGGAGTGATCTGTGGGGTCTTGGACCACTTGAGCTGTTACTAACTCCTTAAACTTCCAGCCTCTTGGAGTGAGATCCATCAGGAAGATGGCAGCCTCCCTGACCTTTGAGATCATGTCAAGTTAGTGAAGCTGGACCACTTGGCATGAGCTCTCTGGCAACCTCATCTTCCCCCAGCATATTTTGGGGATACTGGAATCTTCTCTGGAGAGTGAAACATTAGCCCAATGGGAACCAGATGGTGAAGGTTGGGCAGCAGAGAAATCTCAGTGACTGTTCTGGGTCTCACATGTGGCTCTTTTCTGAGGGGAAATCATTCACGAGTTAATTTATCAGTTAGCAACTGAACTGAGGGCCAGGAGCTTGCAAAACCTGACAGGGCAGACCGAGGAGTTGAAGCAGAGCTGGTGGCGTGGCTGAGGAGAATGACACAGCCCTGGCAAGGGAAGGTGCTCAAGGGCCTGGATGTGCTCACTGTTTCCACAGGGGAATGAGGGGCGCTGCAGGGGTTTAGAGTAGGAAGACTGTCCAAGGACCAGAATGATGAGGAAGGGCTTCAGGAAGGAGATTTGTGGAGGTTTGTTGGAGCTTTCCTGCTGGAATGTTCAGAAGGAACTCTGTGGTGGAAGTAGACCTGCTTTTCTGGGCAAGACGAAGCAAGAACTTCTGTGAAGTAGAGCTAGCTAGGCAGACATCGCTCTTCCTCTTCCTCACCTGGTTAGAGCCCAGTTTCTTGCACCTGAGCGTCCTCAGATCCCTGAGAATGTTGTGGCCTTCCTTGGTCCACGGGTTGAGAAACACTCTTTTAAGTGAAAACTGCTGCTGGGTGGGGTAGCGTACACTTCTAATCACAGTACTTGGGAGGCTGAGATAGGAGGGTCGCAGGTTCGAGGCCAGCCCCAGCAACTTAACAAGACCCTGTTTCAAAATTTAAAATTACAAAAAGGGCTGGGGGTGTAGCTCGGAGGTAGAATGTACCTGGGCTCAATCCCCAGTATCAGAGAAAAATAGAAAGTGAAAACTTCCACCTCAGGTGGTTCCTCAACTTTTGGGTAGCCACACACAGGCACGCATGTGAAAGTGAGACTTGAGATTGGGCTCAGAGCCTGGTGTGGTGGAACACACCTGTAATCCCAGTACTTGAGAGGCTGAGACAGGAGGATCGCAAGTTCAAAGCAACTTAGTAGGGTGGGCTGGTTCACGTGGGTGGAGGACAGAGAGGGAGGGCCAAGGACCTGTCTGCCTGGCACAGACACTTCTTCTAGACTTTTCTCCAGTAGCTAACATGCTACTGCCTCCTTTCCCAGCCAGACCCATTTTGATTGGATTTCTTGTGTTTGCCAGGGAAAAGGAAAAAAAAAAAATACAAAGTTCTAAACTTTTCATTAGGTAGCTGGGATAAAAAGCCTTCTGGGGTAGGTGGATTAAACCTCACCGCTCTCTCGCTGACTATTACAAGCTAATTGAGCAGAGGAGCTCATTGGCAGTTGATTTTGTTGGAGTAATTATGCAAGGCCACAGTCTTTTCAGTAACAAGGTAACTCCAGGTAAGGACAGAATGCCCCAAAACTTTTGATTTGCTGGCGTCTTCCTCATTTGCCTTTGTTAAATGAGCCCACAACAGACAAAGACCCAGAGACAAGATTTTGGGGGCAAACTGCTGTCCCTCAGGGATTACTGCCTGAACAGCCTAGCACATCTGGGAGGGCCCTACGAGGGGGATGGGGCAGTTTTTCTTTGATTGGGGTTAGGGTTTAGAGTCATCCTTTCTGGAATCAAGGACCAAGAGGGGCAGATGTGGGCTTTGGGGCCGACTAGGGAGCAGAGAGGCTGTCGGGGCTGTGTCTTCCCTGTGCACAGAGGGCAGGGCCTGAGGCTGGAGTCACCCACCCTCTGTCTCTATGGGGTTCTGTCCAACCTGGGGGGTGGGGTGTGAGCCTGTATGAACAGGACCAATATGACCATCCCTGGGGTCTTTTATGATTCTAGAGAGTGATGTTTTCCTATACATGCTGTCTTCCCAATGGACTCCACCTCTACCCAGAATCTTAGCCAGGAGCTAGGAGCCTGGTGTTGGTGGGCTAGGCAGGACCTTCCGGTGCCCTTCGGAAGGGACCCTGGGGCATGGGCGAGCTGAGCGTGCCCTCTGGGTGGCCCCACCTCACTCTGTTGCTGCCCATCAGCTTTGAATCATGCCCCCCAGAGGACAGCGTGTGACTCTGCTTCCCAATATAGCCCCTGTCCCCCTGGGGTGACAGGAAGAGTCATTGTCACTGGAGCACAACGTCTTTCTGACACCACGTGGCCAGCCTGACTTTCTTCCCTCACTTCTCAGCTCCGCACGTCCTGGAGTTCTGCTCTGGGGCACGCATGCAGAGATGTTTGACGCACACACGAGCCCTTTGCTGTTTTCTAGTCTCCATTTCTCACTGTAGTGTCAGGCCTTTACCTTCAGTCCCTGGCCAGGACAGAATCGTTCCTCCATCTCACAATTACGGGTTTGTCACAGTTTGTCACAGTTAGAGTCTGGCTAAATCGAGGCAGGAATGTGGTGTTTGGTGAAATTATAAAATTAGCTAGAGAAGTTAATGAGGCATTCCGCCTCTGCCTTCCGAAGAGCAGGACGCTTATGAAGGTGCTGCAGCACCTTGCCTACGAAGAAAAGAGAGGGGAAGGAGCCTGGGAATGTGGAAGAGCCTCATCTGGGTGATTTTGCAGGCCGAGGACACCTGCCACTGAGCTGGACAGGACCTGAGAAGTCCTCCCTTAAAGTGCCTGCATGGAGACAGGCTCCATCTGACCACTTTGAGTCCAGAAATACTTCTTACTCCATATCCAAGGATGTCCTGAGACTACACACAACTTAGCCATTCCCACATCTGAATTCTTTTTTTTTTTTTTGCTCTGAACAAAAACTGGACACCGTCTCTTAGAAGGGGCCCATAATATAAAGGAAGAGACCAAATTTGACAGTGCGAGTAGCAGCAGCATTTAGTGAGGAGCTAAGGTGCCAGGGGCTTTACTCCCTTATCTCCTTTGATCCTCATATTCCTGCTTGAAGTTGGTGCTCTTTTTATATCCATTTTGCAGGCAAGGAAACTAACTTTCGTGAGATCAGCCTGCAAGTAAGAGGCAGTCTGTACCTCCGGTGATGCCTCACCCCCAAGCCCCTGGTCTTAGCCTCGGAGGCAAAGCTGTTTCCTTTACCCTCCTAGGCAGCCCACTTCTCCCTGCCCGCAGTTCACGTGGTGCCGACTGCACGCTTGCAGATCCTCACCCTGAAGCTTTGGAAGTCACGGTCTCAAAGGTGCATGTGGAAGCGCTGCCAACAGTCTATTTTCTGCACACACCAAATTCACAGGTCCTCTAATTACACCAAACAAATCATTCTGTTTTCAAGTAGCAATTCTATGTCATTTTAGTTATCAGAAGCACTTTAATAACACTATGAGCTTACCATAGGAAATACTTTCCCCACCTGGACCTTTGCATAGGGCAAACCAGAAAAAGCAAGCGGGGTTTGTTTCTTCCCCTGGCAGAGAGATGGGCATTAATTATGACAGGCAATATTTCTGGGTTTGAAAAGTGTGGCGCCTTCAGGCTTCTGAATTTTGAGCCTGAAAATGTCAGTGGTGTAGTTGTAATGTAACACCTCAATTATGGTGCAGGGGGTAAGACAGCCAGACTCAGAAACCTGCACGGTTCTTTAGATCCACGGCCTGAGCCACAATTAAGGTTTCAGAAACACCAAAGGCGAGCCAATGAGTGTCATTTTTAACCAGTTTGAACATTTTACTACTTCCTAACATCAGAAGCACCCGGGCTGGAGAGCCCGCTTCTTGCCCTCAATAAAGTGATTAAGCTGAATGGGTGTTGGGGAGTATTATTAGGCTGAGAAGGGCTAAAAATAGACATGCTCTGTTTTCTGAAAGCCGAAGCAGGCCTGGAGAGGCTGGCAGCCTTGAGGTGCCACTGAGGGGCCCGAGGAAGGGGCAGGGATAGTGGCAGGCCCCTGGGTGCCAGTTCTGAGGTGGAGTGGCAGGTGACAGGGGAGCAGGGCCTCTTTCCCAGCTGTCATCAAGAGTAGTCACAATGGAAGCCACAATGGGTCACTTCTCCCTTGGTTTGAAGAATTTTCCAGGTGTGTGTGTGTGTGTGTGTGTGTGTGTGTGTGTATCAATTTAAAGTAACTGATAACTGCAGAGTTAAGGATGAATACCTGGGCCTAAAATTGATACATTCAGTTCAAGCTCATTGAATTTACTGCTTTTCTGGGGGAAGGTGTTCAGTTTGAACAGTGAGAAAAGGGGAGGTTATTAGGGGCACATGCAGAGACAAGGTGGAAAGGGAAGAGACTCTCAGAGCCAGGAGTGAGGATCTTCTCTGCAAAGCCAGGGAAAGTGTAATGAAATGACTCTTTGGTTAACTGAAGGTCAACCAAGAAAACCTTTTTTTTTTTCAGTCTTGGTAGCATACTGCCATTCATCAACGCGAAAGTCCATTTTTCTATTTTCAATGACTACAGTTGATCGTTTTTTATGATAGAACATCTTGTTTCTGGAGAAGTCTAAAGGAGAATGCTGGAGGAGGGAGTCAAGCTTTGGTGGGTGCCTAATTGGGGTTCTGTTGTAAGTCAGTTTTGAAGGTCCTTTGCTCTGTCAGGTCCCACCTGTTTTCCTGTCTTTGAGCTCATTCCTCTCACCTCTGGAGGTGACAGGTAGGGGCTAGGAATTTGATATCCATTTTGCAGATGAAGAAACTGAGGCTGAGAAAAGCAGGATGGTAGAAGTTCACTGAGGTCCACCGTAGGGCCAGGTCTGAAGCCTGCTGCTGCTGCTCCCCGTGCAGCCTCTCTCTGATGGACAGTGGCATTGCGTGCCTAGATCAAGAGGAGAAGTTGCTCTTCACGAGTAAAGGGCTCAGAAGAGGGGGTGAAATGAGGGCGGCAGGGAGCCAGTGCGGAAGACCTGTGACCCCAAGGGTGAGACGGGAGGGAGGACTTGTGCACACTGTCCTTGGGACCTTTGTCTATTCCCCTTAAGATGAACTTCTAATGTGTTAAGTTTCTATATCATCAAAGATCCTTCTGGTTAGGTTAAAATTAGTTCCATTTTCTCTGATACCCCCAGCAATGAGACCTTGAACAACTTAAACTCAACTTTTTAAACCTCAGTTTTCACATCTACAAAATGGGATTCATCTTAAGAGCAGTTGGGAGAACTAAGTACTAACACATTGCATGTACAGTAGTTAAGCACAATTGCTTGTTCCACAATAAGTGTGCAGTAGATGTTAGTGGCTAACATCCTTGTATGATTGCAGCAGTAGTATTAGTGCTCCTCATTGCAGGGCAGCCTTTGCAGGACCCTTGGGATCCTGGGAGGGAAGAAAAAGAAGGGCTGTTTCTGGGGAGCTGCTGAGTGCTCGGTACTATGCTGGCACTTTCCCATGCATCTTCTCATGTAAACCTTCCAGCAGCCTTGCTGCCCCATTTCTGAATGAGTGGTGCCCCTGGAGTTGTGTGAGTTTGAAGTTCTGCTTTCAGAATAGGAGGGGTGCATCTCCATCTCTTTAACAGGTGAGGAAACCAAGGCTCAGAGAGGCTCCACTGCTAATGCTCTTGATGCAGCTGGAGAGTGGCTGAGCTGAAACTTCAGATCTATTAACATTAAAACCCATCTCTTTCTGCTAAGCCACCTGGAATGGAAACAGAGCAAGGGGCCAGCTTAGAGAGGGAGGCTTCTGTCCCAACTGAACCCTGCCTCTTCCCAGCAGCCTGGCCTGGATGTCTGGGAGAGCTGGGTCACTGCTTCTGGGTGGGGTTTCTAGAAGAAAGACTTCACCTGTAAGGCTGTACAGCTCCCAACTAATAGTTGACAAGTACCTGTATGCAGAGCCCTGCCAACTGTTTTCTTAAAGAGTGCAATGGGAGATAGGAGGATCACAGGTTCAAGGCCAGCTTCAGCAGCTTGGTGAGACCTTCAGCAACTCAGCTAGACCCTATTTCAAAATTTAAAAGAAGGAAGGGGAGTAGGGGTATAGCTCAGAATGCTCCTGGGTTCAACCCCTAGTACTAAAATAGACAAACAAACAAGAGCACAAGGGTTATCATGCCTATGACAGCATTTAGAGCCTTCAAAACAGGCTTTAATCTTGCCATTTATTCAAATATGATTACCTAAAAGTATTTTCACCTAAAGTCAAATAAAATGCACATACATCACAAACAATTGCAAGTAGCATTGGAGAGAGATGGGGGGAGTAGGGAGAGAATGAGGGTTCTGGGAAAAGAAGGGATGAGGAAATTATTCCAGAGATTGCAATGAGATCTCTTCAGTGAGGGAGAAATGAATGAGGAAGGAATTAACTTGGGGAAAGGAAGAGAGGACCAGAATGCTTATAAGGCTGAGGAAGGCCTCCCTCTGAAAGCACCTCAAGTGGAAATTTAATAGCAGGAGTGTCAGGGGATACTGGGGGACCAGGACAGTGCCAGGCATCTGCTTAAAGTTGTGTGGGGTAGACAGGGCTTCACTCCTGGCATCACCCCTTGGAGAGACCCAGGTTTTCTTTTTTCCATTGTGCAAGCAGCATTATAAATCTTACCCTGGGAGAGGGATGCATGCATGCAGGTGTGTGCATGCAGGATTGCAGGTGCAGGCCTATGACAGAGTACTCTGAAGTTGCTTTAGAAGGAAGAGCAGGGAATTTGAGGGTGACTGGAGAAGGCCAAATCAGGTAACCAGCAGAGCTTTTATCATTCTGAGCCTCTCTACTGAGGACTCTTAGGTGGGGCCAGGGAGAAGGATGCGTATGGGTGTCCAGGGTTTTAGGAGGTATCTCATTAAATCATGGCTCAAATATACACTTTCATTTATTTCTCTGGCCTTCTTTTATTTTTTAAGTTGGCTTCTTAGAAATGCTGAATTTGTTCTGCTGTCTCCCTTAAACAAAACAAAGCAGTGAGCACCTGAATGCCCAGGTGTTCCTGGAACTCTGGTCAGCCCCTGGCACAGCCCCACTTGCTCCGTGTGGCTCTGGCTAATGATTATCCCAGCGTCTGGACTCTCTGTTCCATTTTGCTTTCCTGACAAAGTATCACTTGGGAAGGATTCCCCGGCTGACTGGGGCACCCGGCCCTGGCCTGGTCCATGCAGCACCTGCCCACTGCCAAGTTCCTGAACCTTTGAGCCCTTTTACAGCTGCATTGAGCTTTCTTTGCCATGAACTTCTAGCTTCTTCTCATACAACACCCATTCATCTTTTCTTTTTCCTTAGAGATGTCCCAGCTTAAAACTTGCCATTTACAGATGGAGAGTGAAGAGACTCATCCAAGGCCACATAAGTCAGGAAGTGACTGTTGGGACCCTGAATCTGTTTCTCTTTGTGGATCTTTGGGATGTCTTAGGTGCTCTCGGGCAGCAGCATTTGCCTTATGCCTCATCTAAGAGCAGCTTCCTCTCCCCTCCCAACAGTGGGATTTGCATGCTAGAGCTCGGAGGTAGTATCTTGCCTACCCAAGCTATTCACTCCTTGCAGCTGGGCCTTCTCCTAGGAACGTTGGGGCTGGAAATATTATAGGGCTGAAAAGACTATGGGGCTGACCTATCCAGGAGGCTCCGGCCAGGAACTGATCTCCTGAAGCTCATCAAGAAGTGAAATTCCTCTGTAATCATCATAGTGACTAGAATTTGAACACCTACTGTGTGCCAGGCACTTCATATAGGTTCTTACTTAAACCATCATATGAACTAACCTCCCTCCTTTTCTCCCTCCCTCCCTTTCTGCAATGCCAGGAATTGAACACTGGGGTGTTCTACGACTGAGCTATTCCTCAGCCCTTTTAATTTTTTTATTTTGAGACAGAATCTTGCTAAGTTGCCCAAAACTTAGTTGTCCAACTCGCTAAGTTGACCTCAAACTTGAGATTCTCCTGCTTCAGCCTCCTGAATAGTTAGGATTGCAGGGAAGAGGCTAGGGTTACCCAGCAATAATCCCACTTCAAAGAGGGATGTGAGGCTACGAAGTTGATGTGAACCCGTTGATGTGAAAGGAAGAACCCTAAAGCCACCAGCTGCTGTAGGACTTCAGTCTTAGGGCCTGTTAACCTGGGGGAGATCTCCCAGTTGGTGCAGCAGGTCTAGAATGGTCTCATCCCTCACAAAAGGACTGCCATCCCTGTGGTAAGAGAGATTATTGTGCCCTTGCACTGATTACATGACACCATGCCTAACCAGTCACTGAAGTTGCCAGAGGAAGAAAGGTGGCTAGAGGCCAAGGTTAGGTGAGCCCCCTAATCAGTACTCTTGAAATTTAGAAAGATTAAGATATTTTTTAAACTACAATAAATTTAGCATCATACTTGTATTATTTATAATAATTCACCTCAAATTGTTCTGCGCTCCTTGGTTACCTTCTGGGTGCCAGTAGGAAGATGGTGGTGCCATTAAAAGTTGGCCCTGAGTGACCATGGGAGTGGCCTGGAGACGTGCCCTTTCCTCCACGTCCCAGGGAAAAGCGAGATGACCTCGTCTTTTCTAGTAACTGTGGGCTAGTGTTGGAGCTTCTTGGGGCGCAGTGATCAGTGGTGTCGGCCTTTCCTTAGCTTCCACACCGCAGAGCAGGTCTGCCAAGTGAAGACTTGTCAGAGCAGCCAGGATCTTTTCTCCTTTCTTTTTCCCTGGGTGCTTTGGCTGGGGTGGTTAAAAATATATATATATCATAAATATTATCATGCATCTGTTGTGTGCACTTGATGTTTGCGTGTGTCTGTATATGTACATCAGGGAATAAAATAATGGCAATAATGACACAGTTGATGCTAATGACAATGAGCATATACTAAGCATTTATTGCATGCCAGGCATGGTGTTAACGTGTTTACATTTATTATTTAAGTTAATCATCACTCACTCAACCCTGTGATGCAAACACTGTGAGCTCAATTTTACAGGCAAAGAAATAGGTCCAGAAAAGATAATGCACTTGTCTAAGATGGTAGCTAGAAGGGGTAGAACCGGGACTCGAACTCAGGTTTGTTTGATTCCAGCAAAAACGCTGTGAACAACTTCACTGAGTAGCTTTACATGGAGTCTGCGTATTTGTATTAGCTGTGGGCTGTGGTTCTAAGCCTATTGGATTGCCTGCTGGTGCTAAGAGCCATTAAAAAAAAAAAAAAAAAAAAAGGAGCTTTCTAAACCTGTGGCCAAGAATTGAGTTGGAAGGAGAGGGGACAAGGCCAACCTGTGTTCTCCCTGTGGGATCTGAGGGGGGAACTACAGGGTTCCCATAAAAGCCAAGAACATGGGGCACCATGGCACTCTTGCTATTGTAGTGTGACATTTATTGGGTAGGAGAAGAAATGTTCTAACATAGAGATGCTTCAGCATTTCCTCTTGACCCATCCCAAGGTCTCGTCTTCTACAGAGTAGAGACTGAGCCAAATGGGAAAAATCAGCGTTTACCAGGTCAGCAGTAGGAAGTTGACTTCCAGACATCTGGAAACGAGCCATCTTCCATCCTAACCGACCCCCATCTCGGTGGCTCACCCTGTGAGGCTTTCCTGGTGGCTTCTCCACCCTGCCTTTGATTTGGGGCCCTCGTGATTGATTCATTCCCCTCCCATCTTGCAGTGGGGCCAGTTGTTCCACAGTGCTGTCAACTACAGCTCTTCTTGGACCATATCCCAGGCCAGTCTGCTGGACTGGGGTTTTCCATCCACCCGGCATTTGCCTACCTGTATCCCCTTTGCCTCTTTCCCGAATCTATAACCCTTGCAGAAATTCTGGTTCTGTGCCAGTTTTTCATTTTGGTGATAAGGGAGAAAGAGCGAGAGCCAGTGAGCGGGAGAGCGAGAGCACGCACAAGCATGCCTGCAGCTCCTCTCCTGGAGTACACAGCTCCTTGAGGGAAGGAACACGCAGTGCCGGCCTTTGGAATTGGCAGCCAGTGTGCTGTTCTCCGTCTGATAAGAGGTACTGTAAATAAAACTGTACACCATGGCCTGTTGTAAAATGCCCGGCGTCTGTACTCATTGTTCTGACAGCTTATGCTTTTTTTGGGTCTGCTGTTTTGGTACACTCTGTACTTCCTTATGTAAGCAGGCATGCATATCTCATCAGAACATTCAAGATGTTTATTTTAAAATCTCAAGGAATTAAAAAAAAAAAAGGCACACCACTCAACATTAGATGCTGGCAAACTCTAGGTGTTTTTTCAGCGGTTCCTTTTTTAAAAAAAATATTATTAGCCTGGGGGTGGGGAAGGCTTTGGAGGGGAAGGGCTTTTTGAATTTTTTTCTTTCTCTCATTGGCTCCTGCCTTCCTTCAGAGAGACACCACCCCATATCTGATTCCATTCAGCATTTTTTACTCCCTCCCTAGATGCTCGGGGTCCCCAACCCCAATTAGGAAGACAGGTAGGGAGGAGGGTCTTATACTTTGCCAAGGAAGAAAGGCCAGAAAGGAAGCTTACCTTGGCTTCTCCTGGATTTCAGTTGTTGTAGGCAGGATCCTGTCATTTAGGCAAATCTTTATGTTTTTGCAAGTGCCTTCCTGGTCCCTATTTTGATTTCTGTGAGTTAGGTGATCCTTAGTCACCGAGCCACCCAGAGGCCTCAGACCAGCTCCAGCCTCAGTGGAGCTGTGGTGTTTGTGTCTTTTCTTCTCACCAAAGATCTACCTGTTTTGAACCCCTTCTCTGTTCTCTAGCCTGTGTCTAACCTTCTGGAGGTTCCAGGAAATCCAGGGCAGATGAGGAAGAGAGTAGAGGTCTAGAAACCCCAAATGGTCAGACAGCTCCCTGCTCCACAAGCATGGTGGTTAGAGCATCCTTAAGTGCTTATCTGCAGGGTCCCCATGAGTCGGTGAGGGCAAGGCTGGCTGTTTCTTTAAGACCTGGGTTCATTGGCTTTCAGAGGAGCTTAGTGGCTAGGCTGGGGAAGGGGCTTCCCCCAGCAGATCACTGCCAGCCAATTGAGGGTCCAACCTGGCCTCCCAGGTCTGCCTGGGACCGAGGCTCACCGAGTGTCTTAGAGGATGGTGGGAGGGTAGGGGTAGGCTCACTTGTTTGCTGCTAGGGGGGAGAGCACTGGGCAGCTGGCTTGAGGTCTTGCTCCAGAGGAAGCAGACACCTCTACTTGTAACCTTTCTTGTTTTCTCCCTTGAACTTCCTGAGTTCTAGCCAGAAATCATGTCCTTCAGTTCTCAAAAACAGGGCAGTAGAGAACCCAGAGTGCATAGAATTAGGACTCTGCCACCCCCTAGGGGACAGCCTGGCAGTGCCCTGAATGGCCCCTGCCCTCTTCCCAGGCCAGGTCTGCACCCAGGAACCTGTTTGAGGGTTTCTTTAACAAGCATCTAGTGCCCACCAGCTGCATGCCAGGCAGGGTGCAGAGCAAGGGGGATTCGACAGAGCAGATTCGAGCCTGCTCTCACTCAGCTTACGGGCTGCTGGGAAAGAAAGAAAAGAGCCTGGAAACCCAGGACCATCGAGTGGGGCTCCTGGGGCCTGTCCTGGGACGCTTTCCGAGTCAGGTTAGTGAACAGCTGCTGACAGTGATGTGTGGATACTATGATGGGTTTTTCTGCTCACCTTAACACAATCACCTTTAAATTAGAGAGACAGGGGATGTGCATGTGTGTATATGGTGAAATATGTCTTAACAAATGTGCCACTTCCTTTATACAAGACAAATGCCCCCCCAAATAACTGTGCCTTGAAGTTCAGTGAAACCAATTATACTTTAATTGCACAGAAGGAGTTGTGGGGTTTTTTATTTTAATTTTAATTTTTTGGTATTGAGGATTAAACTCCAGGGCATTCTATCTCTGAGCTACATCCCCAGCTCTTTTTTTTTTTCTTTTGCAGTACTGGGGATTGAACTCAGGGGCATTCTCCCTCCGAGCTACACCCCCAGTCCTAGTTTTTATTCTTTATTTTGAAACCAAGTCTTACTAAGTTGCAGAGTACCTCACTAGGTAGCTGAGGCTGGCCGCGAACCCCGATCCTCCAGTCTCAGCCTCCCGAATGCTGGGATTACAAGCATGCGCCACCACGCCCGGCTCCCCCAGCTCTTTTTATTGTTATTTTTAAATTTTTTGAAACACGGTCTTGCTAAGTTGCTGAAGCTGGCCTCGAACCTGCAATCCTGTCTCAGCCTCTCAAGTACTAGGATTACAGTTATGCACCACCACCCCCAGCTATGAAGGGAGTTCTTTAAAGGAGTATGACTGGTGGTGATGGTAGCTGCTGTTTATTGGTCCTGTCTACCCACCAGGTGAGGGGCTGAGCATCTTACTCACCTTGTCACAGTCTTGTGGGGGACCTGCTCTTGCTGTTCCCATTTTATAGATGACCTGCCATGCTCACTGAGGTTAGGCAGCTTGCTGAGGGTCACAGCCGGTAACTAGCTCTGGTGGTATTTGAGCTCTGTGCTGTCTGGCCTGAATCGTGAGCTCTGAGCCACACCCCGCTGCCTCCTGTGGGGTAAACAGCATCCGTGATCTCTTACATTGCAGTGTGTTCTGTGATTAACAAGGAGTCTCCTGTTCATCGGCGTCCACTTCCTTCCACTAGCCTCGCAGCAGCCTCTGTGAAGCAGGGAGATATGTTCATCCCATTTTACAGATTGGGGAATGTATTCATCAAGGTATGAGGATGTGTGTGGTGTCCACAGCAGCAGGTGGCCTGGGACCCAGTCATCCTGATTCTTGGTCCTGTGGTTCTCTTCCTTGGCTCACTTGAATCTGTGATGAATAGGAAGGATGGCATGGGCTACCTCACTTTTTTTTTTTTTTTATCTTCCTGCCGTTTGCCTCTGCTATTTATTTTTAATTAATTAACTAATTATTTTATGTTTGTGGTACAGGGGATCAAACCCAGGGACACATACCCCCAGCCGAGGCACGCCCCAGACCTTTTTATTTATTTATTTATTTATTTTGGAATAGGCTGGCCTCAAACCTATGATCTTCCTGGCTCGGCCTCCCAAGTGTTGGGATTACAAGAGTACGCCACCATGTCTCTTGAGGGTCACTATTCAATTTCTCCATCCCTCTCTTTCTCTGCCTCCCACTCTCCCCTCACGGCCTGCAGCCTGTCCACTGGCCTCCTTGGTCTTGCTTGGCTTGGTGTGGATGTTCCCAGGTAGCAGGCTTGCTTCTTCCTGCCTCGCCAGCTTAGATGTCAGACTCAGCTTCCCAGACCTTCCTGTGAAAACGGCACCCCGCCCCCCCCACTCTAGCCCTTTCCCTTTAATTCATTTCTCTTTTTATCACATAACATCATCTGGCCTATTTTATATTGACCCACTGAAAAACAAAACAAAACAAAAACCTTTGCCTTCCCCCCTTGAACGTAATCTCCATGAGGGCAGAGATTTCATCTCCTTTGTTTATTTACTGTAATCCACTTCTTGATAGACACTTAATGGGCACCCACAAACCAGCCTCTGTGTGTAGGAAGGATATGGTGGTCATGTCCATTTCTGAGCTGTGTGCCTGGGGTTCTCTCTGCTCCAGGACGAGCTCCAGGGAATTTCGGGGCTGGGGGTGGGGGTGAATTCTGCTGCTAGGTCCAGCTGCACCCTACATGTTCAGCTGGCATGACCTCCTTCCCTCCCCCATGCCCCTCCCTCAACGCTTTATAAATGTATTAGGGGCGGAATGATGTCACCTCAAAGCATTTTGGGAATAGCCATGTGGTTTATACACACTTGAGTTGCTTTGAATGCAAACCTGACATCATACTGAAGGCAGCAGCGAACAACATATGCACAGTAAACAGGCAGAGACTGTCTTATTGATTAACAGATGAGGCCTCTATTATCGATCAAAGCTTGGCGAGGAAATTTATCACTTTTAATTTCAGGGCTGCCAAATATTTCTGCCTCTGAGCCAGCCATTACAGAGGCAATTTAAAGGCACAAGCCTCCTTGGGAGAGCGGATTTCGTCTGGCGAGCTCTGCTGGGCTCTCCTGTGGGTAGAACCGCCTGTCTGCTCTGTGGATCACCCTGGGGAGTTGGGGGGTCCGAGTCTCTCTGGGTGGGGATGGAAGGAGTACTGGGCCTTCATGAATGTGGCTGGTGCCTGCATGTAATGGGGAGCCTTACCCCGGGTCCCCCAGGACAGGGACTTTCACATACTGAGCTCAGTTTCGTGACTTCAGCAAGCAGGGTGGAGTGGGGAGGACGTTGAAGGCAACCAGATGTGGTCAGGCTTGGACCAAGCCAGCGACCTTTACTAGATGAGGCGTGCTCATCTCTTTTTATCTTCATCGGAACTCGCCTGATGGTACACATCCGCCCTTCGATTCCTATCTACCCTCCTTTCTCTCTGCTTCTCGGTCAGTAAAGTGAGACGCTACTACAGCCCGCATCTATGGCTGTTTCTAAGAACCCCGCCACACCACATCCCTTCGAAGCCTGTGGTGCTAGCCGCCCCTCGATTGCTTGATCGCAGGGCTCCGACATCATGGCCAAGCCCACGAGGTGCCCTCCCTTGCCAGTCTTCTGAGGGAGCCGTGAGAACAGATAGAACCAAAGAAAGAAATGCAATTAAAATCAGATCCCTTACAGATCCACAGAAAATCATTGACGGCTAATGATTTGGAACTAGGGGGAGTCACTCGTTGTGAGCAAGACGGGGCTTCCTGCAGCCCCAGCTTCCCCACCCAGGCCCGCTCTGCTCCTGCAGGTACTTTCTACAGTTCCTGTGTAAATGGATGAGAGTGCTCCCAGCTGCCACCTCAGTGAACACACAGACACAGCTTTGCCATCATCCCCGGTGCAAATTTTCTTGGCTCTTTTTTTTTTTCAAAGCTGTGTAAGCCATGCACCAGGTGCTTGGCCTGAGGTTATCTTCAGCTTGAAGGGACACCCAGAGGTCATCATGGAATTCTCCCTGCCTCCAGGTGAAATTCAACCCCAGCCACCTAAGACAAATGGCAATATTTATTTTTAACTCTCTTCAGGAAAAGCAATTTCATATCTCCCCTGGGGTGCTTTACCTCACTCATTTATTCAGTCAACTCCTATTTATTGAGCACCTACTAG
The DNA here is from genome assembly GCA_004027655.1 of Graphiurus murinus. Lineage (NCBI taxonomy): Eukaryota > Metazoa > Chordata > Mammalia > Rodentia > Gliridae > Graphiurus > Graphiurus murinus. The sequence continues at coordinate 35,059 of PVLC010011911.1, forward strand.
AGTATATCCTGCTCACCATTTGAAATATCAGTGTCAACAAGACAGACGAGGTCAATGTCCTCATATTCTAGAGTACTCATACTTTTCACTGCCATAAAAACCATTCTTTGGTGTTTAAGACTTTGTATTTTGAATAATATTCCTTAAGCATATGCTAATACTCCAAGGCAGAGGGTTTTAAACTTCTTTTAAAAAGATATACAAAGCCCCGACATATAAAATGAAATGGTATTTTAGTCAGCTTTCATTGCTGTGACCAAGATACCTGGCAAGAACAACTTGGGGGGATTTTTAAAAATTGGGGCTCATGGTTTTAGAGGTTTAAGTCCATAGGGTTGGGTACAAGGCATAAACCCTGGTGGCAGTGGTGGCAGCAGGGTGTGTGGCAGAGGGACACTGCTTTCACATCATGGAGGTGGGGAGGGAGGGAGGGAGGGAGAGAGGGAGGGAGGGAGGGAGGGAGAGAGAGAGAGAGAGAGAGAGAGAGAGAGAGAGAGAGAGAGAGAAGGAAAAGAGCAGCCCATGGACACATATAGTCCCCAAGACCACACCTGCAATGACCCACCTCCTCTGGTCGTGCCTCTTTCCCCCCCCCCCCAACCTTGCTGTATTGGGGACATGCTTTCAACACATGAGCCTTTGGGGGACATTTTAAATCCTAACTATAACAATTAGATAAACTAGATTCCCATTTGTGTGTGTGTGTGTGTGTGTGTGTGTGTGTATGTGTTGAGGGAAAAGAGCCCAGAATGCACCTTTTTATCCATAAATCATCTTAGCAGCAGATGAAACTCTTAAGGAGGCAGAAGGGACGGGGAGTAAGAGCAAAAGTCCTGAAGTCAGGCTGCTTGTGTGTGAATCCACCTCGACTATCACTCATGGAGTGATACAAGGCAAATGGTTGGTAGGATTAAATTATATGACGTATATTAAGTACTTAGCATCATGCTTGGCATATAGTAAAGCCCTGGGATATCCAAGGGGCTGTATCTGTGTGTAAAAAAGAAGTTATGTCTCTGATGAAACTCTAATGCATAGTTAAATATCTGAGCACTCTTGAAGAAGTGCTCAAACATGTTAAAAGGACACACAAAGTAGCAGATTGGGACGGGCAGGGCATTGGGGGTTGGAGTGCTTGGCGCATGTCTACTCTGGTTTTGAAAATGAAATGGGGCCAGAATAGACTGGGCATTGCCCAAACACAGAGACTTGGGGACAGTCAAGCAGTTCCAGAGAGGACCGTGGGGACAACCCACCTGTGAAGTTGTTCACCTCACTGGATCAGGTTATGGAAGGCCTTGAAACCAAGTTGAGGAATTTAGAGTTGGTTCAAATTGAGAGCTATCATATCCTCTTGACTAAGGCAATGTGAGGAAATCAAGTAGCCTTCAAGGAACCAAGCCTGCTGGGTGGCTCAGAGGGTGGATGGTGGTAAGGAAACCAACCTTGAGTTTTGCAGTGTCCCGGGGAAGGATGCAGCAAGCCCTTGTGAGAGCAGTTGTTCCCCACAAGTGTGGGGAAGATACACCTTCAAAATATTTTGAAGGAAAAGTGCCAAGACTTGAGACAGGTGACCTCTAGACAAGATAACATATCAGAGCCCTGGAGGCCGTTAGCCAGTGGTAAAAAGTACTGTTTTCATCTTGACATGGTGACATTGTTGCTTTGAGCTTTATAAATAATGGTTGTAAGAAAATTTATTAAATTGGGTTGTGCTGAATTGTTTTGTTTATTCCACGAGTATGCACAGTCCTGGGCTCTCATGTGTCAGGTGGATGTAGCTATGCACAAGACGGCATGGTTTCCATCAGGGAGCTTGCAGTGTCATGGGAGAAACAGGTCCACAGGCATCTAGAATGATATGTGGCAAGGACCATGATCTGGAATATACAGGGGGCTATGGGAGCAGAAAGAAGGGTCACTTTCCCAGACATGACAGCACAGGCATCAAAGTTGAGGCATAGATGATGAATAGGAGTTCCAGCTATACCAAAGGGACACGGGAAGAATTTCAGAGGCAGAGGACCGGTAGAAGAATGTGCAGTACCAAGGAGAAGGTGGCTCCTCCAGGGAGCCAGTGTCGTTCCGACAGCTAGAGGATGTGGGAGATGCAGCGGGGAAGATGAGCATTCCTACAAGTGCTTGTGGGGACTTCATCCTCAAAGCACTCACCAGCCTCTCCAGGGGTGTAAAGTGATGGGATGCAGGTGGTGATTGAGGTAGACAGTGAGTTAATTTTGGACCTGGTGAGTCAGACATCCCTATGGACATCCTAGTACAGGTACATCAGCAAGTACCTTATACCTTATGGGCACATTTCCCTTGTTGGCTTCATTTACTCCTATCCACCCCTCACTGGCCTCCTTCTTCAGGGGGAATCTCACCTAGACTCCATCTCTATTAATCCTAATCATGCTGCTTTGGTTTCTCTTCGCTGGGAGATCCCTGTGTGAGGGTTTCTGGAATTCACTTGGGGTCACCTATTAGAGTGGGTCTGGGCTGGCTGTCAGGACCATGGTGTACTCCTGTCTCAGGATCCTCACAAGTGTCCAGCCTGCCCCCAGGGTCCACCTGCACAGTTTTGACCTAGGACCTTCCCACTCATGGACTGTCACTCTAGTGGTAACCACCTCTTCTTTCTTACAGCGGGTGCCAAAGCCTTCGTCTGCGATCAGTGCGGTGCCCAGTTCTCGAAGGAGGATGCCCTGGAGACACATAGGCAGACCCACACTGGTGAGTGTGATAGCACGTGAATATGAACAACCTCGGGGGCATTCTCTCCTGAGCAAATGGGATTTCCAGGGGTCGCTGTGAGTGAGGATGGACTTCTGCCATGTGCAGCAACTTCTGCCTGTGGGGCTGGCTGGGTGGGAATTGGCAGGTGCCCCATGAGAACAGCCATCTTGAGTTAGGTAAAGAGCTCTGCTGTTACAGGCCACTGAGGTCTCCTCTTCACGGAGACTTTCGCTGAAAGTGCGTGATGTTGCTGAAGCATCCCCACTTCCCTTAGCAGTGGTCAGGAAACTGAAGCCTTCGTTTGGCCACCGTGGGCGGGTCCTTTTTCTACAATGGTTGAACTATCACCTGAAAGACAACAGTCTGTATGCAAAGGAGTATTTGAATAATATTAATGATGATAACAGCTTTATTTGCTTTCAAAGCATTGATTTCATAGCATCAGTGCCATTCATCATTGTAATCAGGGTCATCGTCATCATCGTCTTTGTCACTGGCACTGCAGGAACTCACATTTATTGATTGCTCACAATGTGCTAGGCCTTCTTTTCAATGCTTTACATGACCCCACTTGGCCAATCTTTCAGTGACCCCATGAGCTAGGAGGCTACTCCATCTCATAAAAAATGAGCCCCAAAGGAGGGAAAGGGACTTGCTAAAGTCTATGGTAGGGGCAGGTGTGGTAGAGCCTTATTGTGTAGAGCTCCAACGACCACCTCCTACCTGTGGAACCATGAGTAAATTACTTAAGCTCTCTTAATTTGGGTTTCCTCACCCATTAGACAAGGGAAGTAATAATATTATCTATCTCATAGCAGAAGGTTGTTGTGGGGCTATTTTGATTTAAAGTGGTTTAAAGCATGTTTGGCTAAAAGTGAGCATTCAATAACCAGTAGTAGATTTATTTAATCTAACAAATATTTATTGAGTTCCTCCAATGTGCCTGGCACTGTGCAGCCATTTAAGACATAAACATACAAGACTGAAAACATCCTTCATGAACCTGATATTATAACTGGGAGACAGTATCAGAAAATAAGTGTACAATACCATGTCAAATTATAGTAAGTTCTATTGACAAAAATAAAAAGGATAAAGGGTAAGAGAATGATAGGGAGACAAGCAGTATTTGGGATAAAATGGTCAGGAAGAAGGGCTCTTGAGAAGGTAACATCTGAGCAGAGTCTGAAATTGAGGAAGTTGAGCACTGAACGATTTCTGGGAAGCCTGCTAGGGAAGAGGGAATACGCATGTGTAAATGCCCTGAGGCTGGTTGTACCTGACAAGTTCTACGAACAGTATGAAGAATAGTGTGGCAGAGAACTGGGAGTGAGAAGGCAGATAAGAGTGGAAATCAGCCGGGCGTGGTGGCGCACGCTTGTAATCCCAGCATTCGGGAGGCTGAGACCGGAGGATCCGGGTTCGCGGCCAGTCTCAGCTACCTAGTGAGGCACTCTGCAACTTAGTGAGACTCGGTTTCAAAATAAAGAATAAAAAATAGGGGTGGGGGTATAGCTCGGAGGTAGAATGCCCCTGAGTTCAATCCCCAGTACCGCAAAAAAAAAAAAAAAAAAAGAGTGGAAATCAGCAGTTCTCCCAACCCTAGTGGGGAATCTGGATTTTATTCTGCATGTGTTAAGAGTCCATTGGAGGGGGAGATAATATTTACAGATCATATATCTGGAACTCTTATGATGCAAAAATAAAAATATAAATAACCGAATAAAAAAATAGGCAAAGGATCTGAATAGGCATGCCTCCAAAGACAGACAAATAGCCAATGAGCCCATGAAGAGATTTTCCACATCATTAGCCATCAGGCAGATGTGAATCAAAACCACAGAGATACCACTCACACCCACTAGGATGTGGCTATAATAAAATATATAGATAGTAGCTCGGGTTGTTGAGGATGTGGAAAAATCAGAACTCTCATTTGTTGCTAGTGGGGATGTAAAATGGTATAGCCTCTTTGGAGAAGAGTCTGTCAGTTCTCCAAAAGTTAAACATTGAGTTACCATATGACACAGCAATTCCATTCCTACTTGTCTACCAAAAGAAATGTGCACGTGTCCACATAGAAATTTGGACATGTATGTTCATAGCAGTATTATGCACAATAGCAAAAAAGTAGAAACAACCCAATGTCATCAATGGATGAATGAACAAACAAAATATGGTATATCCATGCAATGGAATATCATTTGGCTGTGAAAAGAAACTAAATATTCATATATGCTACAACATGGCTGAAGCTTAAAAACATCCTCTGTGAAAGGAGCCAGACACGAAAGGCCACATAATCTATGGTTTCCGTTTATTTGAAGTGTCCAGAATAGGCAAATCTATCCAGACCTAAAGTAAAATTAGGTGCTAGAGGCTAAGGGTACTGGGGATAAATGAGGAGTGGATGCTAATGAATACAGGATTCCTTTTGAGGGTAATGAAAATGTTCTAAAATTTATTGTAGGATGTTTGCACAACTCCGAACACATTAAAATCCATTGAACTGTACATTTCAAAAGCATGAGTTGTATATTATATGGTATGTGTATTGTATCTCAGTAAAGCTGCATGAGTGTGTGTGTGTGTGTGTGTGTGTGTGTGTGTGTGTGTGTGAGTATATATGCAACCTTTTCAAATGCTAGGAAAGTAACTGGTGTGTCACACACCTCTCTCACACATACGACAGCTTTACTGAGATATAATATACATAAATACTCATATATCTATATTTACACACATAGGAACATTTATAGAAAAGGAGAAAAAAAGAGTCCCTTGGAAGATTCTTTTTTTTTTTCTTTTGTGCTGGAGATTATACTCAGGACCTTGTACTTGCTAAGCCTGAGCTCTACCACTGATCTACACCCCCCAACACCATTGGAGGACTTGAGTGGGAGAATGATGTGACTTGATTTATGTGATTTGAAGAGCGCCCTGGCACCTGTGTTGAGAATTGACCATGGGGAGTGTTTCAGCTATCAGTTGCTGTGTAACAAACCACTCTCACAGCAGCTTGAAGCAGTAGTCCGTCTCTGACAGTTGTATGGGTTGGCTGGGCTCAGCTGGGTGGTTTTCACTTGGGGTTTCTCATCAGGTAGTAGCAAAGCTGACATCGTCTGAAGACTCTCCTGGGCTGGTTGTCCACAATGGCTTTACATAAATATCTAACTTGGAGCTCCTTCCCATGGTCTCTCTGTTGGCAGAGTAGCTATGTCTTGTTAGATGACAGCTCAGGGCTCCAGGAGTCAGGAAGCTGACACTGCCCACCCTCTTAAAAGCTGGGAAGACAAGCCAGGTGCAGTGGTGATACCTGTAATCCCAGTACTTGGGAGCCTGAGACAGGAGGATCACAGGCTTGAGACCAGCAGCACACAGTAACTTAGTGAGGCCCTGATTCAATAGAAAAATTAAAAAAGGAATGGGAGTGTAGCTCAGAGATAAAATGCTTTTGGGTTCAATCCCCAGTATTAAAAAAAAAAAAAAAAAGCTGGGAAAGTAACTGCAGAGACTCATGGCCTCACTTCTGCTATATTTTACTGACCAAAGTCATCACAGGGCAGCCCCATATTATGGCGGTGGAAGCCTAGACTCCCTCCCCTGCTCAGTGTATACTGAGACTTGTAGGGAAAGAGGAATTGATGGTGGTTGTATTAGAGGAAGCCACCACCAGGCCTGGAGCAGAAGAAGGAAGACCAGTCCACTGCTGGTGTAATTATGGTCATCAGTATTTCTGAATTTGAGTCACACCGCCTCACAGTATCTCCTGAGTGGAAAATACCCCTTCTAACACTGCTACTCAGGTTCTGGTCTGGGCTGCCCTGCCCTGTAAGATGGGAGGGGAGTTCACAGGTGAGCTGCCATTCTGGCTGACATCTTCCTGGCAGGTTATTTTGCCTGCATTTCCAGATATTGTTACCTTGAAAGCCAGGGGAGGACCAGGTCTCCCGGGGTCCCAGCCATTCTCTTATGGCTAGACCACATGGAACCAAAAATTCCACTCTGAAAATTATACCTTGAAAATGCCAAGGGGCCTTAACTTTGTCTAGATTAAATTCACAAGAGTGGGGGGCATGCCCCCTCTCAGCCAATGTCTGGGGAAACTGAATCCTGAGAGGTAAGTGTCTACGAAGGTCATCCCCAAGCTGACAGACACACACTGAGCACCTCCTACATGCCTGTCATCCATGGGGAACACCATGGGGACAACCCAGCCACACTGCTTTTTCTTGGAGAAGCCTGGGGATGTGAGGGTTGTGGTCTATAAACTTTGTTTTCCCAGAGACCTTGTGGGTAGAGCACCCCTGCTGGGGGAGGGAGACCCCCCCACTAGAGAAAAAACAGCTGTCTAGTACCCCTGCTTATGTTGAAGTAAATTGTACCACATACAACTTGCTCAGTAAAGATGGAGTGAACTGAACTCTTGCAAGGGTGGGAAATAGAGAAATTGAGTCCATTTTAGAGGCGAGGAGCCAAGGTGGAGCCTTGAGCCAGGCTCCCCACCATCTTGGGATGGGCACTGGGGTGCTGGTGTGGGGCAGGCCCTGCGCTGGTGCTGTGGGTAGATACAGCAGCAGCCTCGCCCCCCTGTGTGGGGTTGCAGCAAGGCGGCCCATGTGACACTCCCGCCTTTTGACAAGTGACAAAGTTCCTTTATCACTGCTGGTGCTACTTTCCTCGAGCCCAGATGGATCTGCAGCCTCCCCTAACTCAAAGAACTCAACGTGAAATCTACTTGCCAATTCTGTTTTAGGAAGTGGGACCCAGGAGAAGGGAGAGGCTGGATCACAGGGAACGCTCAAAACAACACTAAAGCTACCGGGGAAGGACAAGTGTGGGGTGGCAGGGGCCAGCAGAGAGCCCCAGGAGAGCAGGGGAGAGGAGAAAATGCTCACGCCACTGGATGTTTCCAATGCCTGTTTATAAAATACTTTATCGTACCCATTTTACAGATGAGGAAATGGGGGCTGGAAGCTACACACTAGGAAGTGGAGAGCTGGAACCTGACCCCCTCTGACTTCTGTGCTCTGCTCACTGCTCTTCAGCTGCGCCACGTGGTCCTGCTGTTGCCTGCCGGTTCATAGGCTGAGCAGTCATGGAGGGTGGTTCAGAGCCAGTTAGCTCATGGCCCTGTTTTGAGATCCCTGCGACCCACTTATCTAAGAGTTCCCAACTCCCTAGTGCCCACAGCCTCCTCCTGTGGTGGCACACAGCTTCTCCGAATCAGTTGGATCTGGTTCTGTGGCCGAGGCCGCCATGCAGGCAGGGAGTAGAGCGAACATGGGGCATGGCATAGCATGGACGATTATGGCGTTTTCCAGGTATTCTTGAGATGAAAAATGGATTTAGTAGAAAGTAGCTGCAGTTTCAATGCAGCCAAGCAAAAGGCAACTTTGCTTCTCGCCCCTTTGACCGCACTGAGCCCCGGTTTCTGTGCCGCTGTGTGTGACCCCCTCCTCGCCACCTCCCCTGAGACTTCACGGGTACTCAGGGAGGCCACGTTTACCGCTGCGCTGGGCTCAGGCTTTGTTGTCACGTCGCAGCTTTCTGTTTTGGTACAGCGAAGACTTTGAGGAGATAAACAGAGATCATTTTACACCTTTTATATTATGACAAATACATATTGCAAAACACTGCTGCTTCCAAAATGTTTGGGTTGCAGAGCAGGGAGGAATTAACAGCTAGGCAGCTCCCGAGATGCTTGCACTTCATTTACACATCAGAAGTTTTTTTACACTGTTCAGTAAAATAAGAGTGAGAAGACACACGCGTGCACACTTGTACGTATACCCGTGCACCTCCTGGGAGCTATATCGGGAATGTCTTAAATTAGTAAGTAGTTCGTTAAGTCCAGATAAACTGATAAATACCATTAATGGCTTAATTTATACTCTGCGTTTGAAATTTGACACATGGACACTATCTTGGCTCGGAAAACACAAGTGGTTTTGTGCCAGAGGTTTTAATGACCGATCAGTAATATAAATTGCTGCATCACTGAACAGAAATAGCTTCTCCATGTCATTTGATCTGGAAACTTCTCCGGCCAGGCAGCAGTTAATAAATTTAAAAATAATTACCCTCTTTATTCAAAGTCAAACTAATTAGGAGGGGATTTTACAAATCATAATGTTGTTCAAGCCACTGTACATTCCCATTTGGGACTTGAAGAGGCCTGGGGGATAGCAGACAGGATCGGGTGGTGTTAATTAGAGGGCAGAGGAGATACTTTGGCTGCTGAGCTCAGGGGTGGGAGGTGGGGCAGTCTTCAGAAGATGGGAGGAGGCCATGAGGGTGAGCTGCAACCCTTTCAGTCCATATATAGAGAACTCAGAGTCTGGTTTCTGTGGACCAGAGACAGGGACAAGGAGCTGGAGCGTTGAGAATGACTGTTTTGGGAGAACAGACGTGCCTGAAGGCTGGGGAATGGATAGGATGACCTCTGGAGGGCTTTCCTTTCTAGATAAGTGCGGGCCCTCGCAGAGTGGCTCAGGCCTGTGTTACAGTCTGCAAGGAAGAAGGACCCTCTGGAGCCTGAAGTCAGAGTGCAGAGGTTCAGGATATCAGTGCAGAACTTGGGATCCGGTGTTACACCGACTACGTGCAGGCTGCAGCCCCATCACTTACAAGTTTTATGATCGTGGGCAGATGGCTTAACTTCTCTAAGCCTTGGTGTGCTCCTGTCACATCAGTACAAGTGTGGTGCTCATTGTGTGTGGGATGTTGTAGGATTTAGTTGGGTAATTCATGTAAAGCACTCAGCATAGGCTCTGCATGGAACGTGCTCCCAGGTGGTAGTGGTTGCTATCACTGCATCATCACAGTCTTCATGAGAGATGAAGGGCCACTTCCCCCTGAACTGGGTGGTGAGAGAGGAAGGGGGACTCCTGATTGTGGAGCAGGAACAGCATCCAGGTCCAGTTGCTTTTCCAAGGCAAAGGTGGGGGCTCCCAGGATCCCTGTGTGTGTCCTTGGGCCACAAGGGTATTTCCAAGGTGCTCCTCAAGCTCACAACCACTGAGGCCATCTAACTGCAGTGATGTAAGGGCCGACTGAAGGTTCACACTTCAACAGTCTCATGGAGCCTAGAATGCCCAAGCTTCCCAGAAGCGCCCCTCCCTGCTAAGGCTCAGAATGATTGAGGAACATCTGTTTGTTTGCTATAGAAAGGCTAAAGCTAGAATGTGTACCTCAAGCTCATACACGCTTGAGCCCCTATTTTAATGTTGCCTTTTCTCCCCCCGGGAGAAAAAAGGGGTCAGCAAAGAACAAACAATCCAAACCACAGCTAGGACCCACAAGTTCTTATTTTTAACCCAGTGTTCTCCCAACTCTCACTACAGAGTAAGAACTTTTGTTGACTGGCCTAGAAAAAAAAATTGCTTAGGTGCCACGTTCCCATGTCATGGGAAAGGTTTAGGTGCTGGTTCTTGTGGACTTGGTGTTGGCTGCAAGCGGGTCTCACAGTGCAGAGGCCACTGGCACAGCTGGCAGTAGGGTTGTGCCGAGGACTTTATTCTTCCGTCAGGCAGGGAGTGGAGAGTGGGGCACACCGTGCTCAGAGGGTGCTCCCTATTTTGGGATGAAGGAAGCTAGGAGGTACATGAAGGCTCTTGGCTTCATGACCATCCCTTCTGAAGTTGAACTATATGTTCAGCCTTGCTGTTGGCTGCTGACTTCTCCTGGAACCTGTGCTCAGATGATACTCTGTGGGGGGTCCAACAGGAAGGGCAGCACTGGGTACCTAGGAGCTGGGTCAGGGTGGCCAGCTCTAGTCCTGCAGCAAAAGGAAACTGGCAACTCTTCTGGAACCTCCTCTAGTGCCTGCCCTAGAGGAGGTGGGAGGGGAGAAGGCAGCCGATGAGAAATAGCTTAATCTTCCTAAAACATAGCATGGAAATAGAAGAAGAGGAGGAGGAAGAGGAGGAGGAAGAGGAGGAGGGGGAGGGGGAGGGGGAGGAGGAAGAGGAGGAG